>CACVKI010140840.1:0-38692 GCA_902732785.1 Trichogramma evanescens | reverse complement strand
CCCCCCCAGACGATACAATTAATATTGAACGAACGTATATGTATATATCTATGTATATGTAACACATTATTCCACGTCGCTCCGGTTCGTTACATCGTTCGTGTCGACGAACACTTTCGTTACTCTCATTCTGTCGGTTTTGGGCTCGGGTCAGACTAGCCTTTTTATTGTCCATTCGTCGATTAGTATTAAATTTCTGTTTGCTTAATGGAATAGTTCGTGTGCTGCTACTTCTTTACTTTTTAGTTTTTATTTTATTTTTTTCATCGCACTTCGTTCGCTTTTCATGATCATGAAGCAGTAATGTACAATCGTTTATACCGATGAGATTGATATAACTCCATTTAAAATGCGCATCTCGTACTTCTTATGCTCGAGTACTATTACTGTCGCAATCGCCGCGACATAGACACGATTGCCATACGTTATACGAGAGGTAAATTATCATTAATATTATTATTAATTTTTACATAATGGAGTTAAGTTTAATTGAATTTATTATTTGGTTTAAGCAATGTTGTATCACCTTATAACGCGTTCTTTGCATACACACTCACACATACACGCGCACACTTTTTGTCCTCCCTACGACTTGACATTTATTATCTTCGAAATGTGAACTTTTTAGCCTATCCGTTAAGAGTTTGTTTTATTTTTTTTTGAAACACATTTTTATTACTATCTATCAGCTTTCATCTACTACTTGTCAGAGATCCTTTTTAATTTCTCTGGTATGCACTACTGACGTTTAAAATATCGGAAGGAACGCTCCAAGTATGGAGATTAATATGACGAGCGATATGGCGACGCAGATCATAATAAAGATCATTTTCTGTGGACAAAAAGAAGATGAAAAAAGGGATGGTTGATTGATGATGCTGATTTTTCGGGGTCGTTCATTTTCCTCTCGCGGATAATTCAGAAAACAAAGTCATTGTATACTCGGGATAAGGTGATTTGTGAAATTTATGATAAAAAAGACGTGACTTTTCTTGCCACGCGGTTACTGATTAACTCAAATAATTTTGTACCTTTGATAAAATTTGAAAAATAACCTTAGTAGGGATGAAAATTTAAAAACTAAGAAAAACTAGAGCAAATTGTTAATAAATAAAAAACAGATTTTTCATCTTTAAAGACAACATTGGCGTTGATAACATAGTACATTAGAAATTCTGACAAATGTATGGAAATAAAACTAGCTAAGTGAATAATTAAAATTTCCAGTATAAGACTTTTCAAGTATCATGAAACTTTAAGTCTTCTTATCTCGAGCAATTAAAGATGGATATGACATGAAATTCATACTTTCAATGTTCACAATAATACGAGAGTTAATTAAATAAACTAAGATAAATTTCAAAAAACTACTACAAAATATGCAAAAACTAAATCGAGCGTATAATACAGCAATATAAAACTTACTCAAACTACGAGACTACGGGGGAAAATAAAACAGAACTCTAACGTGTAGAATAAATCCGAAAATATTGTAATTCTCGCGAAGCCTTTGTTTTGCTCAGTAGCTCATACACAGCTTACAACGTAAAGTACGGAATTGTTGAAATTGGTCAGTCGCGAATCGAACATTCTATAACAAGCTTCGATCGAGCATTGGAATACTAATTTAGCTCATATTACGATGATACGCGTTACACAATATAACGAAGTACTGATATATATACTGCATCGAAATTTACGGAGCAAATTGCGAGAATGTGTGTTTAAAAATTCCTTACTTTTTCGTACGTGAAACTATATTCGTCCTGCGAGTGCGCATATCGCCGAGATTCTACGGCTCGCTCCGTCGGCGCCAGTTAAACAATCCGAACACTGAGTGCTGTTTTTGCCGTATCGATTGGAAAAGCGAGAGAGAGAGTTCAAAAGAGCGAAATAGAAAGACAAAATCTATTTTTGTTAAATGCAACAGATGTGGGTGGAAGACATATTTTTTTTCTTATCAAACTTTATCGTATGATATAAACTAAAATAATTTTGATTATAATAACTATCTTAGCGAATGCGTTACCAAAAAAAAAGGAAAAAGAAAAAGATGAAAAGAAGGTCAAAAAGGAGGTATACTCTCTCGACGTCCTCTCGCTGCCTCCGGGTTATCAACAAAAAAAAAAAAAAACCAGAAACGAAAAATCGTCTAAAATATTAAAGGCAGCTGAGAACGCAGTGACAATTAAAAACAAACAGAAAACGGCGCTTTTGCAGCTTTCCAGAGCCCTTGTGCGCCACTATATAGCCTATACTGTATACGTATCTGTTGCTGCACGCGTCACGCGGCGCTATCTCGCGCGTGGCATCGACGAACCCATTGCGGGGGCGACTGCGCGATTATCGTCATCAGATAAAACTGCTATGCACAATTACGAAAGAAGCTCGCCTGACTCTTCCTCCTTCGTTATGTTTGCATATACTCGCGTTTTCTATTCCTAATATTCTCATTTAGCTTAACGCGCTCGTTACTCGCGTCTCGTGTGCGCTGTGCGCTGTTGTAAGCAGCGAGAATTTCATGTTGATAATTTTGCAGATTTATGGCGAAACTTTAGAACGACAAAAGACCGTATAAAAACTAGTTTCTACGTTTTCGTTATAAATATTAATAAAAATCGAAGGTTCGTCATTCACTTTTTACGTATCAATGCATGCCAAGTGAAAAATAATCAATTACAACAAAACTCATGCAGAAAATTTTCCAAAAAATAACAATTAAAATTTGTAATCAACTGATAAAAAGTACACGACAGCATCGATCAATTGTTATTGTAATTCTCTCTCTTAACTCGGTGTAAAGTTCTAAGGATTCAAAACGATATGAATTGCAATGTACCTAACAGGTTCATTCGCTCGGATATGAATGGTTGGTAAGAAGATACATTGGTTCGTTATCGACAGCCATGCAAACATTAATCGATGGGTAATTCGATAGTGTTACACTCCAAGTGTTGGCCTCAAGCAGGCTATATACTGTACACAGTAAGTAACCGTCGAGAGCCGCAGCATCAGTTTGTTTTATTATTTTACTTTTATTTTTTTCTTTTTCATCCGAGTTTACCTATACAAGTTTTATTCTAACCGAATGTTTCTTTTTTCCCACAAGAATGAAAGAACTTTAAAGCTATCATTTCGAGACTAATTTAACGTTAGTGTTAATTCAAGAAGTTTTCTGTGTGTGTGTGTGCGAGTGTATATCAGTTGGCTTAACAGTTCCCTTTTGTAGAAAAGTTTGCAGATTCGTCTCGTATATATATAAAGTAAAGAATTACTCGTACGCTAATTTTCGTCTTTAATTGTCGACGCACATAATATCAGCAGTTACGATCGCGAACAAACTTTCGCACGTAAACGTATTGAGATGAATCTGAAAACGATTATTGTTTAACGTAGCTAGTTTCGCGTTATAATTGTATTGTTTTGTATGCTGCAGGAATTCATAACGTGAGTGGAAAATTTTGCAAGAATAGGTCTTGATTACTTGTAACAAAAAAATAAAAAAACGAAAAAAAAACTGAAATCTCCACGAGTGCACAAAGAGTGCTAATTGGTTTCGAACGAATATTTAAAAATCACAACCAAAATACACACAATACACATGAAAAATAATACACTAATTCGTCTCAGACAGGATGGTGTTCATCGACGTTTTAGACTTGTAAGACGCATGATAATTAAGCACGTCACAACCTATTAGTTGCTCGGATTAGTCAAGTCCATCATGATATTAGTTGTTAGTTAGTAGTTAGTATATATGATGTTTGATACTAAATTTATTCAATGGGTAGAGCAGCAGTGGACAGAGACACAATTTTCACACTTATAGTAATAACATTTTTTTTAATTTTATGAGTGCATGGTTTTTGCTAGCTACGGATTAGTGTTCAAAAAATAACGCGCAACGCAAGAAACTAATTAACTAGTTCTAACATTTTTACATCAAACACAATAGTTATTTCGTGAACACTAATTGATAGTATTGAAATGAAAATTTAACAGTGAATGTAAAAAAAAAAACATTATTTAACCAAAATGAAATTTTGATAACAGTTGATTAGCGAAAAAAAACAAACACTGAAAAAATGAATCGAAAGGGTTTTGTCAAAGATGTTAAAATGTATCGTCGTTACTGCTTTCGTTATGAACGTAGATAAGATGATGATTAGTATGAAGTAAAATGGTGGTTATTAAACCGCAGACACCAAATCGCCACGGGAGCTTATAATTAGGTACAAATTGAATTTTATCTTATGGGTGATAAAAAAACTCGAACTTACCCGTCGGGCTTTGCTTTGATACTTGAGTGCTTTTTTGGTGTCCTGCGTGGCCGTTTGCACGTAATCGACTGCATGCTCCACGTGATATTCTATACGATCTATCATTTCTCCCTGTTTTGAGGTTTTGGAAGAAGAACGAAAATCAATGATAATATTATTAAAGAATAAATCCTCTCGGTAATAAGCGTATTATAACCGCCACCCCCTTCTCGGGCGGACGAAATATAATAATAATAAACAATAATAAATGCTCGGTGTGCCCTACCTGACTCTCGACCAGCATGGCCATATCCATGAACATGTCGTGCAGTTCCCTGATGGAATTTTCTAATTTTATGATGTCAGCGTGGCGCGCTTCGATATCCGCTAAAGTCTGTTTGGCTTGTTGCGTTTCCATAATAATCTGCGTCAATATAAAATTAGTATCACGGGCGGATACACTTTACATACACTTAAAATACAAAGTTCATACACATGATATCTTATATTTTATATCGAATCCATTTACGGTAATACAACATTAACACTGGCCGTGATGAAAATAATAATCAGTGCAATTAAGTTATTTACAAACACACGGAAACATTGAGTTAGAAGTTAACTCAAAGTTAGTAACAAAAATAAATACTCACTCCTTGCGTGAAGACTGCAGGGTTACCCTGTTCCAACATTTCTTCGAGTTCTTCGTTAGTTGTCGTTCTACCCGCTAAAAAATTAATTAATCAATTTAGTCTCGCGGGCGGTATTTTATTCGCAAGAAAAATTTAATATTGCTCCGCGCGCTACAACCACTTATGATTATCATCAAGGATCTCAAGATCTCGTGTATCATTAAAATTAATTGCGGCATATATATATATATATATATATCGTACGAGGGGTAGGAAGTTTTCTCAAGTAGCAAGAGCGCTCGCAAGTATGTACGAACAAAAAATTCAAACAATTGCTATATATCTCCAAGAGCACAAGGGTTGAGGAAAATACAAAATCGTCACGCACTTACTGATTTCTAACTGTCTCTGTATTCTTCCTTTACATCGCTCCCTGTAATCAGTCTGCGTTCGGTTGTATTCTGTCATGACCTCGACGAATTTTCTTGATAACGTCGAGTGCTGAGTTTTGCGTATCCTCAGATCGGCCGATGATTTATTTGTGTGCTCCTCCTGCTCGATATTTTGCTCTATGACTTTTAATTTGGCTCTGACTCTATTAGCGGTTTTCTTGATGTCAGCCATCAGATCCTCGAGTTCGTTTTTGACTTCTGCAATGATAAAAAGCAAAATTTTTTTTATCAGTAACTGTTTACGATGAATCACACAAAGATCGAGTTGTTTATTTATTTTTTTTTTCGTAGCGAAGAAAAAATCATGTCAAATGGTTTTACACGAGTTTCGAGCTCGCTACTTTTAAATTGATCGTATAGTAGTATATAGGCGTGTACCCATAACAAAGAAAAAAAGAAAGAAGCCTTATATAGCCCCGCTTGAACTCTGAATTGTCTGTCGCCGAATAATTGATTGTTTATAGGCGTTCGCCTTTCCCGATGCTATTAAAGTTATCGTGTTACAACGTATTACAGTTATACTGCAAAATTGTAAAAGTTGGTTAATCTTTTACAGCCTTGGATGAAAAATAAAGAATAAATAGAATCGAGACAATTTGACACGCGAATTTGAGTTATTTTCTTTATAAACTACTGAAAAGTTTCTTCCGTAATTCCTAAGAAGTGACTCGAATGCATTATATTTCAAAAATCCGAGTAGTTTTTGAGTTTTATCCTGGATACGACTAGTCGTTTTTCAAGTGTTCCGTGTTTCCAGATATAAGAGTGACAGCCGGAACTAAAAAGTATCTAGTAAAATGACGGAAACACGTTAAACGCGAACATCATTGCTGTTGTCACGGATATAAATTTCAAGCTGTTATTTTTTCCCCTCGCTTTTAGACGTGTATACACGAGTATAAAAAAAAAAATAGGTTCCAGTGTCAAAGCTATAAAGTTCAACTTTCTTTTTCGCTAAGCCTGCTAAAAAATAATCTTCGCATGGGAATGTAGCGTGAAACTTTCTGCACTTCGGAGCTCGCGTGATACTCGCGAGTACTTTGAATTTCTCCAGATATAATACGTGTCCGAATTTATGAGCAATCAACTTTTATCAATGAGCGCGGTCTGCCGAAATCTTGACCTTAACTACTTGAATTTTCCTTTGTAATAAGATTTGTGGATTATTGTGTAATAGCTTCGCGAGTATATTTTTGTTACGCATTACAGACTTATCAATTGTTAAGATGACCGAAACTACGGTAATATCTTGATATTTTTCCATCTTATTTGGAAAAAAAAACTCATGAAATAAAATTTAGCTAAAGCTAATAATTTAGCTTACACGGCCAAAAAAACGTTGATATCAACAGTTTAATGCAGCTTTCAGGAAGCAGGCCGACATCTGCTGTGACTCATTTTAACCCATTTCGTTTACATATTCTCGTGCATCCGAGAGCTTATGACTTTTAGGCGCAAAAAAAAACGTTTCTTATGAATAAAAATATCTCGAATATAACACATAATGGTATAAAATCGATGTGGATAAGTCCATGCTCGGCTACAGTATTAAATCGTAATGCTCGCACGAGTATTCGGATTTTCGAGCGGATTGAAATTTTTTTTTTCTTCATCCAAGCAGTGTTCGGAAAAACGAAGAGCAAGTCGTAAATCTTTACTCAAAACATTAATCTACATTTCGCTATATTGGTATTAATTTGTCTTTAATGGCAAAAGCTCTACGGTTGAAATGTAAATTTCAGTAAATTGAGCGTGCGCTTTTTTGCACAATCCGACACACGGCTTTATTTCTTTTAAAAATTTCACCTGTGCGAGGGTAATTTCAACTCGAACATTCAAGCATAACCAATGAAACGATCGCAATTTCGGGACTATTTTAATCCTATTAACTTTGGGGTAGAGAAAAAAAATACTAATGTCCCTCATAAATATACCCAGATTATAAGCGCAAGTTTGCCCCTAAGTTTGGCCACGTTGCCAAAAACGTTTTATTGCGGTAAACCATTTCTAATCGAGGCTCTATTGCATATCAATGTAGATAAGCAGCTTTCGAGCAGGCTCGGGTTTGCCCCCGTCCTCCACGTACACGTGTAACGAAAACGATTTTTAATATCGCGCGCGACGATATCTATCAACAAATCAATGCGATCGCCGCGCGGGCGAGCTTATATCTTTTCAATTTGCAGGCACAGACTTTTAATTTCTAAGCTTTATTATTTTCCCCGCGCCGATCGCGTTTAATTTGATTTTGCTCCCCCGCGCGCGAACGTGAAAGAAATATTTTTACATTTCGGAAAAGGCTGTAGGCAGGATTTCGAATACGTTTTACGTCGCGTCACATATATATCTATACGTCGAGTAATTGGAAAAGACGAAATAACGCAAAAGATTGAGGTTAAACTTTATGTCTACCTCGCGTCGTTATGCGAGAAGAGAGAGAGCGAGTTTACATACAAAAGCGTCTGCAGATATACATCGCTGACTGATCGATTTATTGGAAGGCCAAGGGTTTTTAGAAAACGTGCTATAGTAGTACTGCAACGAATGATCACTTATGGGTTGTTTGTTGAAAAAAAAAAAAAAAATTGAAAGCTTCGCTTGCCCATTAGTTTTCATGACCTAAGCAAATAATTTAATTTTTTTCTCTTCGGTAAAACGAGCAACTTAAAAACTTTACATCTCGGTTATTAATCAGTGCAATGTACACGCGCCTGTTACACTCCATTTTCATTTCTTTCATTCTCGACCGATTCTAATTGCGATGCGATATTACCCCCCTCACGCGGGTATTATTGGAGTCTGATAAAAATTGACCGCACGCACTCGTTCATCATAAATCTCTGATCAGCGAGATCAAAATTTATTGGACCACCTTCTTAATATACCTCTCCGAGTTAATTCATCGAGTATGCGCTCGTTACAGTTTCCATTGAAAACTGTTTTTTTTTTCTTTTTTCATCCGCGAAAGCGAATCGGGAATGAAAATCTTCGCTTATAAAGTATATATAAGACGGTCGAAGGGCTAAAGATGCTTTGGTTTTTGCGTATATATACCGTGTAGAAATCGAATGGTAATTTTACGAAACTCCAGTCAAACAAACGCCTCTACGCGCGCAGCGGCAAATTCTCTTGATTATTTCAAGTTAGGCGGGTAGTATTCTCACCTCTCTCTCTCTCTCTCTTTCTCTTCTCTCTCCTTCTCTCTTTCCCTCGCATTCGCTTAAACATCGACCTATTTCAGACAGCGTGCGGAAAAAAGCTAGAGAGAGAGAGAGCAGCAGCGAGTGCATAGCCCGCGTAGGTGCACCTACACTACACGCGCGCATGCATATACATATACAGGGGGTGTAAGTTTTCTTTTCAAAAGAACTGCACATTCTTGATATTTTCCATACAGTATACGTATATAGCATATACGGCGAGCGAGCGAGCGCGCGAACTGCTTCGTGTTTACTATTAAGCACACACCCACACATCGACCCAAGGAATTACACGAGTATATAGTCGGTAGTAGTGGTAAGGGTGAACGAGCTCGTGAACTAGGTCAAAAGCAGCCAGCAACACTAGCAGCAGCAGTAGTAGGCAATAGCGCACCTCTCGGCTTATTGCACTCGAGCACAGCAGCAGCAGCAGCAGCAGCGTCGGCGGCCGTAACAGCAGCAGCAGTAGCAGTAGCTGCAGCTGCAGCGGTAGCTGACTCTACCTCGCTTTTTTCCTGCTACTACTACTACTACTACTACGAGAGAGAGAGAGAGAGAGAGAGAGAGAGAGAGCACGAGCAGCCGTATTAGGTTAGCTGTTATACGAAAATGTCTGCTTAACACCCTCCCGAGCGAGCGAGGTGAGTGTGAGTGCATGGAGACACTACAAAGCTGTCGCGTTGCCGCTGCTACTGTAATATACTCCTAACGTTGCTGCTGCTGACGATGATGCTACCTCTTTTGCACTTTTCTAGTAGGAGAAAAGTCCGTGTCTTACTACTACCCCCGATGAGTACTGGCGATTGTTGATGAAGAGCATGAGTTTGCTGGAATCTCTCGCTCTTGCGGCGTTAAGTACAGGATCGCTAAAAATCAATTTAATAGCTGGTGGGGAAAAAGGATGGAAAAAATATAGGTTGCTACCGGATTTTATCTTTCTCCCATTTTTTTTCTCTTATATATACGTGCACGACGACGACTACGACGAGCACAGAGCGCGTGCTACGATTTCATCGATCGATTTTTAAATAATAGGGAAATTTAAATATTCGAATAATTTAAAATTCAAGTCTTAGTTTAAAACCGTATTCTCTACGCGATTATATTTCGACTTTTGAATTCAGTTGAAATGTTCACTCGCAAAAAAAAAATAGAAGAAAAAGATGGAAGAAGCAGAAAAGTCAAGGCGTAAATCTCAATTGATTTCTACGATCCTCCGCTATTTTTTTCTCTCTTTCTTTTTTTTTATTTCGCGTTTCTAACGCGTATTTTGCTTCTATATACGCGCGCGCGCACACATATTGTATTCTTCTCTTGTCGCGACTCAAAGAGAAATCGAGCACTTTTAGTAGTATTATTCGTGTGTGGTCAGACATGTACTCATCCTTTATTTCTATTTGTCTTTTTCTCGACTTCGCGACACATTTAGGAGACTATATCGCTTTATTTTTCAGGTTCTAATGCAGCAGCTACAAAAAAAGCTCGGGCAACGTACAGACTCGAGCGATAAAATCATCAAGAGTGTTTATTATTTATTTTTTTTTTTTTTATCAAACGTTACGTTGTATGAAGGGGGTAATAATTTTTAGCGCGTTATTAAACTCACTTATTAGAACGCTCGAAAAATTTCGAAAGTAATTTAATCCAAGTGCAAATTGCGGCTAGCGTTTCATTAAGAGTGATATTTATTGAAGTTACTGTACCGGTTTACATGCATATTCATTTTCTAAAGTTGGGCACTTGACACCATCAGCGCGACGGACGTAATAGAGCAATAAAATGTTCTCTGCATTCGTAATCAGAAGAAAAATTCCAAAAAAAGTGTTCATCGGAGTGACAAATTTATAACTCAATGATACACAAAATTTGAGAGCTATAGAAAATTATTCTCTTTTATTTTGCAACTAAGTTTTCTATGTTTGCTCTAAATCCTACATTTTTTTAATAAGATAACAATATCGTAATTTGAATAAATTTCACTCCATCAAACATATTATTTCGACAATTGACAATGATTTTGATCTTGTTTATATACAATAAAAAGATCGTCTGTGTTTGGTAGCTCAAAAATCGCGTTTCTAGACGGAAAAAGATAAAATCTCAAAATTACACTTTTTTCGACAGAACTGGATGATCCTGCGCGCTTCGGCAGTAGAGATAACTTGCGAAACATAATACCACGTTCTCTTTTACGGTTGCTGGGATTATGATGTATTATTACGATACCGCAGCAGCTACCTACAAGCTATCAACAGGGCTGCGGAGAGTCTCTAGTGAAAGCAACAGTAACTTAAATTATAAAGAAAGAGAGAGAGAGAGAGAGAAAAAAAAGATTTTTATTGAATGCTGAAAATATGTTCAAAGAAAAATACTCCAAATAGCAGTACGTGCCTTAGAGCTAGTGCAGCAGAGATAGCATAGTTTTTTTCTTTTAGATCTTTTGAACGAACTAGTCTAAACTTTCTGCAAATAACACATCAACCTGATTTCTTTTGTTTTGTTTCACATGTTTGCTATTTAAAATCTTTTGCGGCGATACGTCCGCATTTTTTCCCCCCGAAAATGTAACGTTTATTATAATTTTATCTTGGTTGCATAATACGTGTGTACGTATGTGTATCTTATTCAAGATAGAGAGAATACGTGCTTCCCAAAAAACTAATCTAAAAAAGTTACCACAATGCCACCAATTTGAGGCCGTAGTGCTATGTAACAACGTTGTAAAAAATTTTCACGAGCAAGATTTTTCGGTGAAACTTGTTATAATACTCATCCCTGGCTTGTGTTAAGATTCCTGTCGCTTTACTACCGCGTCGCTCGCGCGTGGTATATTATTAGCGGATTTTCCTGCAATCGTATCATCTCCCCGTTCATTTTTTAACAAGCATATCAGATTATACGTCAAAGAAATGAGCCAGCCGAGACACTGATATAATCTTAGTTTACGATTTTCTGATAGCGCAGCTAACATAAATCAGGATAAAATGATTTTTCCTCTTATCGCAAATATTGAATTAATAATGCTCTCTAACTGCATCTTCCGAGCAAATATTTAAAGGTCTATAGTAATGTAAACTTATCATATCTCGACGTAAATTATTACAAATCATTTGCCACGTTAAATATGCTACTTTACGAGGTAATAATATTCGTTTTCAAATTTATCCGTTAAAATAGTGAAAAAGTCTATAAAATTTACAGCTGTAGAATTCGAAAGTTCACAAAATTTCATATTTGATCTATGCATCCCTTATTTTTGGCGTACGCAAAAGAAACAGGAAATACTCTTGGCACGAATTTCGACGTTAAATTCTCGAGTGACTAATTTGCAACAAGTGGTATCTCCCTAGTACTAACTTATGTTATAGATTATTCTTCGTAACGTCATGATTTACAACACGGTAACTTTTACGACAACGCATCGTAACATATGCAAGCATGGCAAGTCTATAATTTACACAAATTCTATATAGTTGATTTTACATGAAATCTGTTCATTAATGTAAAACAAGAAAAGTTTGAAATTAACTGATATAGAATTTAGTCATCAAACAATGTGCAACGAGGATGTGTTCAATTATTCACTTGATTACCTATTCATCCGTTTAAAAATGTAATTAAAGATCCCAATTACAATATGAATTGATAATTATACAATCTGAAATACTATAATTTTTATATAAAATATTTTTTGAAATTTTTTCTCAACAAGAAAAATTCTAAAATTCCGTCGGAATGCTCGCTCGGATGGCTTTTGAATAATTAATTAACCAAAATTCAAAAAAACTAGTTCATCTCGTCCTTTTTACAAGGTGCAAATTTCGTCGTCTCTCTCTGTTACTTTATTAAAAACGCGAGTTTGAAAATACAGTACGAAATGTCGCTCTACTTTAGCACGTGCAGCAACCCGTGTGTGCGTGTTCACGCCCCTCAATTTTGAGCGCGTAATTTATATCAACGACCACCATCCAGGCGCTTATACATCAACAAACGCGAATTTATGGTAGCGTCGCTCTATAACGCACACGTAGTACGTACACACAAAACAGAGAGCGAGAGAACGTGCGATAAAATTAAATGGACGAAACGAAAAGAAAAAAATTTATTTCGTACACCCGCGGTCCAGAAAGGATCAATAACGTCAGCAAAGAGAGGGAGCGCGAGTGAGAGAGAGAGAAAAGGGAGAGCAGCAGCAGTATACACGGACTCTCGGTATTATACGTTTGAGAGCAGTGCCAGAGCACCTTTTGCTCGTACACATGCACTGTGTAGCAGCAGCAGCAGCAGCAGCAGCGGAGTATGCCGCGCGCGAGAGAGAGAGAGAGGAGAAAGCGAGAGCCAAGGTCGGAGCGAAAACCACCCACTAAAAGGTGCGAGATTTAATCGTTTATCGCTGTGTGCGTGTCATGTGTGCTCGCACAAGCTCGCGCGCGCGCGCAATTCTACCACTGCTATACTCTACACGCTTGGGATATAACGTGTAAAAGTTAGTGAATCGAATAGTCCGCGCGATTTATAGATTTAACCTTAATTTTTTCTTCTCTCTCCCCCTCGCAGATAACGCGGCATCTTATACGCGTCGGTATTGACCGTATAGCCGTTAAGTTCGTAAGTCATTTTCGAAAGGAGCGAGGGGCATTTATTTCAATCGCGTCGCGACGCGCGGTATTGGTACACGTTTTTCATCGTTCACCGTCGCCGTTTCAAACTTTTATATTACTTCGGAAGTGATGTATTTTTCTTTTTTTTTCTTTTTTTTTTTTTTTTTCAAACAAATTGCGGTGAAACAACAAGTGACAACTAACTGGTAACAATTTGCAACGCATTATTACATGCGCTTTTACTTTTATCCCTTTGCACTTCCTCTAGCTCTTTTTTCTCTCTCTCTCTCTCACGTCTACTTTTCCTTCCCACTTGTTTCGCTAAGAATAGTAGAGAAACAAGTGACCCGAGCTTAATAATAGCATTTACAAACCCACGCAAACACATATAAGTGCTCGTACCTCCCTTTTGTGAAGGTACATCGAGTATATAAAGGTAAGACATAACTCGTACGCGTGTGTCTGTCTGCGTTCAATAATTTTTGATAATTTATTTATAAAATAAAAGTATGTTTACTCGGCGTCGTTGAAGTAAATTTGATTTATTTTTATTTTCGTTTTCGAAAAATGAAGCAATATTTGGGAGAAAAAATTATAAATATTGATAAAAATACGATCATATGGAACTCCGAAAGATAAGAGTACAGAGTTACGATAAAGAACGTAAAATCGATTTTTTCGAGTAATTTTTTTCAGCACGTTATTGAAAGGAAGTTCTCACGCAAAAAGTATACACGAACGAGCACGATAAAAATCATTGAATAGACTTTATGTAATGGACCGTTGACCTGCATGTTCGCAATTTTTTGAGCAGAATTTTCAGAAAACTCTAGAATGTGGCGTTTGAATGTTAAATTTTAGATTCCCGTTAGAAAATTAGATTAAAAAAATTTTTATCAAGACTTTTTTGTGTAAAATTATGGAGAGTTGGAAATTGATATTTTCACTAATTTGTTTGAATTGCAAATCAAACAGGTAAGAAAATAAAGAGGAAAAATAACTTACTTTCATCTGTCTGTGGCGCAGACAAAATGGCACTGTGCTTTTTCTTCACTTCTTCCACATTTGTTTGTATTTTGTCTATCATTTCTCGTATCTCCTCCACCTATTAAAAAGTAAACCATCAAATGAAAAAATATTTCACGTTTGAAAAAGTGTTCTTAAATATATGAATAAATGATAAAACTTTACAGGAAATTTTTGAAATTGCAAAGACTAATGAGGGAATAGATGACTCGTTGCACTTCAAAGTACTAACTAGCTTAGACTAATCGTTTTGGAATCTCTTAAAAGTTTTTAGTAAAGAGTATTAATAATTGTTTACAATTGGATAAATAAAAACTATTTAACAATTAAACAATCTAAATAAATTGGTAAAATTTCTTTATTAAATCTGTGTGTATTTTAAGTAATATCATTAATTTGAACGGCTAATTATACTGTTCTTAAAAATTATAATCTTTATCTACGTAAATACTTGAACTTCTCGTTTTATAATGCGGCATACTATTTAAATACCTCCACTAACTATGTATACTTTGAATTGAGCAGTAAGTTACGGTTTATCTACGCTTTGATATTAAAAAAAAAATGTATGAAAAATGACCAGGAATCTCGTAATTGAGTTTTTACTGCAAAGAACGAAAAGTCCACAGTCTCTGCCAATGCACATCCGAATGTTTTTCCTCATTACGATATTTTTTCAATTTATCTAAAAATCATAAGTCATCTGACATTTCTGTACGTAATAATCTATTAGCCCGAGCGTTTATTCGTAAGTTCACTAGCTTCGCGAAGATCCAGGTCGAGCGAATTTTATTTTCTCTTTACCTCTTTTTTGATTACTGTATGTGTCTGAGCCAGCACTTATGCTCTCACACGTACGTGTGTGGGTGCGCGCGCGAACTTGTGTCGCTCGTTAACCCCGATCGTTCTAATGAATCCCGATGAATAGAAGAAGAAAAAATAAGTAAGTGCTTTATACACGACTGCCTAATGTCTATAGTACAACATACCGTGAGACGAATTTGATTTTTTTACCCTGTCATTATTCAAATAATACTCCCGACCTTTCGGAGAATACGCGAAATGTGTTCAATGTCATTTACAACAATGAAAGTTTTTCATAATTAGCGAATCTATTAATGTGATTTAATTACTTGAGCAACAAAATTGGGCGTGCTTACTGAGCTAAATGGTACTCGTGAATCTGAAGCTTTTGATTTATAGTATTAATTAATGTGCCCACGAGCTTCAAAAATAGCGCCCTACATTATTTCTACTATTTTGAATTATGTACAAAATATCGTTTGCATTATTTCATTAATTAAAACTTATTAAATTTTGATGCAAAAATGTTTCTAATCGTTGCTATGACCACTTTATTATAAAGTAATTATTTCGTTTTCTTTCACTCGTATGAAAATAAAGCTTAACTACGAGAAGGCGATGCAGATCTTTTTCATCGCAATGACAATAGAAATATATGAACAAAAGTGAGGGCACTTTAACAAAAATCTACGAATAAAAGTTGGCAAGGATTTTTTTTAAAGTAGTTTTAAGGCTGAGTATCAAGTTCTCTTGGGTTTCATGTTGTACCAATAGATAAAAATTGAATGAAAAACGACACGTTCAAAAGCTATAGGAATTTACATGTACAGTAATGCGAAAATAAAGAACGTTTAAGATCACGTGTCGAATGTGAACTTGCGGCGAGGTGACGGCAAACGAACACGTGATCTTGATTATTCTTTTACTTTATCAAGATGGATATACGATCTTTTTTGAATCTTTTAGTAGAAAGTGGCAATTTTATTTGGGTCACAGTTCTTATTTCTCAAGGTTTTTATTAACTAAATATAGATTGCATAATGAATTGGAAAAAGCCTAGAGGACAATTTAGGACAAAGGTAAATTATAAATTTTGATATCATATCCTTACTTCTGCAAAAAATTCTGTCATGAAGTCCGAATCCTGGCCTCCCATATTGACTGAAACTTCATCCGCCACATCGTCGTCGTCCGACTGTGCCTGAAATTCAAAGTATATTAATTTTTTTGTAAATATTATTAATATAATGAATGAATTCAAGAGTGCGAAACAATAAAAATGGTTTTAAATGTCAAGTTTTTGATTTACGTATAACAATATTTTTCGGATTATTTAAACAAAACTTATTTTAATTAAATAAATTGAAACGCATAATTGTATTTAATAAATATTCTTTGACTCAATCTACACACAAAATAAAAATGATTATTTTTACTATCAACAATAGAATAAAGCAATAAGTTCGCTCTTGCTAGGTGAAGATAGTTTAATTTATCAGGTCAAGATCTAGCGCAATAACGCGATTATAGAGCATTATGCTGGCGAGAAAGAGCAAGCATCAGGAGCAGAAGAAGTCATACAGTGGTATATATACAACACCGAAGTAGGTATCAAAACATACCGATATGTTGGATGGCGTCATGGAAAATAAGAAATTCACCATTTTATTGAAAAGGTGGTGCTGATAGGTAGCTAAAAAATGAATCGAGTTGCGTTATAAGTCTCACATATTTCACGCAAATACCTCAAGACCTAGTTAGTGCTTTTTGATTACTTTCAAAAAGTTTAAAACGCATTTAAATATTGTAATAAACTGCAGAAACTTGAATTTTTACTTCAATTTGCGTTCGTGTAAAAAAAATCTTGTGCTTTGATATCTCGAGTTTTCTTTAAATGAATTTTGTACTTAGAATACGGAATACAATTTCAATACATACATTTCAGAATATATCTGATATAACTTGAACTTGAACTTTCAAAACTACTCTTTTATGATATTGATTAATCAAACTGCTCTGACCATCTACGCAATTGTATCTACGCAATATTTTTGCTTAAAAAAAAATTCTACTTTTAGAGCGATGCATTACAAAATAAAAACTGATCATTCTGTGTAGTTGATATCGATGAGGACATTACTTCATTTTTTAGAAAATAATCATATGAAATTGCAAAAAAATTACGAAATATGATAGTCGACAAATAACAGTAAATATGTAACGTAAACTTGACTAACAGCTCAGTCGATTTCAAATGCGTTCGTGTTTTTGAATTGAGCATTAATTATAATTTAAACGCAGTTTTAGCAGTTATATTGTGAAATCAATTAATGTTTTTATTACATATCATCTCAGGCATTTATTCGATAAATCAATAGTTTATTGGATTTAATAATTATCTAGATTTGTCATTGCGTGTCTGGAAACCTTTTTTATAATGAAAATTACATAAGGATCTTTATATGTACATTTGAATGAATGATCATTCAAATAAGATATCAGCAGAGTAAAAATCATTTATTACAAGTGTGAATGAATCTTCTCAAAAGCCAAACGCAAATCAGCCTAGTTACTCATTACAAATAACGAATGAATCAGAGCTTACAGCAAAAAAATACTTGAAAAAAGATTATTGTGCATGAATCAATCTTTTTGAAATTTTTCTCCAAACCAGAAACTCTTAGAAGAGATAAAATTAGTCAAAGTACTGTTTTAGATTCATGTATTGACGTAAAAGGATGATAAACCCCTTTAAATTTCGAAATTAAAACGAGCTATTATTTCTGCAGTGTTATTTTTTTAACTCTGATTAGTAAAGTGTAAATGTGGTAGTTGCTTGGTTGGTTTACACCAGAATAAAAACTGTCTTTTGTCATTAAAAGAAGCGTTTCGTTTTAAGTGAGCAACCTTTCCTTTTTTTTGCAACCCAGCCTAAAATAGCAAGTAAGTCTATTTTTAGTTTCTTGCGAGGAAAAGTACAAAATATGCAAATAAGCTTTTTGAGCAAGGCATAAGACATACAATAATTACAATGCTGAGAACGAGATCCAAATTTTTTCGTCAAACAAATTGAAGTTGTAGGTAAATAAAAAAAATCTCAAGATAAGGCTTACGAGTTAAGTTCAATATTGCCGATGGAGAAGATAACACGAGAGGTATGTATCGTGAAATGTGTGCTATTTTCGTCGCGAGTACGAATAAAAAGTGACAGTTTCGCGACGATTTACTATTTAAAACGTGTAGGTATTTCGGGGTCACTCTTAATGAATTATTTCATTGTATTTACGTGCCGTCGTTAATTTTTACGTAAATGACAAGAAATAAAATATAAAAGGCCAAGCATTTCCACGTAACTCGTATATGGAAACTCATGAGAAAAGAGCGCCTCTTCTATTTTTCTTTATCACGTATGCAATTACATTATTTACATAACAAGTACAGAACAGAGCAGAATCAATGCTATCTTTATATAAGGTATATAACGTGTTATGAGTCAGACTCGCTCTCTCTGCCCGTCGCTCGCACACACTATACCGACCGACCGACCGACAACATCGGTCGTTCATGTTGTCATGCAGGATATAGGCGTATCTCGTTTTTTTATCTCCCGCTAAATCGAACGACCAACTATTTATGTAGGTCATTTTGGTTATTGTTGAATCTACTTTTTTTTTTCGTAAATTTCGATAAACGTAATATTCGAAAATAACAATGGCTTATTTATATGGAAATAATGACGGTAAACTTATTATTTTTGAATGTATCACGCACGACTAAAATCGAGTTCTGATCTCATTTACTTTATTTTTCGCGAGAATAATTTTCTCGATGACAGCGACAACATTTCCGATTGTTGAGGATTAAGGTAATTTACATGCTTCACAATATCAGTAGGATAAATATACGGATAATGATGACGACGGTAAAAATATCGAGGAAAAATAAATATTTTCTGCTTCGTGCAAAATGATCGAATGAACTTTTTTTTGAAATGTTAATACATTTTTTGTAGAAAATATTGTATTTAATGATGATATCTGTCAATATAATTTCAATCTTACAACGACTTTTTCAATGATCCAAAGCATCTATTCTAAAATTCAACTTTAATATCGCGTCATATTTTATTATAACAGTTGATGCTAACGACTAATAATTACCGCACAAATCCCGTCGGCATTAAAACTCAATTCATTTTTCAACCAATTTGCCAATTACAGCGCGTTGTCGCAAGACATCGCGTGATTACTATAACTTTTTACAAATAATAAAGGAAAATGCGCGATGAATGGACGTTTCATTAATTCCTTTTTATTTATCTCGACAACATCGTGATGGGTTCAACAAAATGACGTAAAAATTGTAATTACGGTATGTAGGTACGTGATTCATAAATCGAGGAGAATGAGAACGAACGCGCGCGCTGTCGACACAAAAGCACGACGCACGACGACGAAGGGGGTATAAAAAAAAAATTTTTTTTTAAGAGATGCACTCGTGCGCCGAGAGCGAAAAAAAGGTTTCGTTATTAGGTTTTGCCGGTATGCAGAGAGTGAGCCCCGGTAATGTGCTTGTGTGTATACGACGGTATACAACAAAGAACTCGCGCAGCGAGTTTGGCGAATGGCATGGTAAAAAAAAAATAGAGCCGAAGAATTAATATATAAAAAGAAAATGATGGAAGAAAATTTTTTTTCTCGAATCGCAACGAGGCTGCTGCATGTCGCGTACACACGCACACACACACACGAGAAAATCTCGCGAATAAGAGCCAATTGTGTCATTGTTAGAGCGTCGTCGTCGTCGAAGGCAGACAGATCGCAATGGCAGTCGCGCAGACAAACGGATCGAAAGGCGACGTCGACTCGTCGTCGTCGTTCATGGGCAAGAAGAATAAGAAAAAAAAAAGCAGCCAAGAGAGAGAAGTAGAAGAAATAAGCATAGCCACAACATGCGTCAGCGCAGAGGTCTTAAGTCATGTGTGTTATTATATAGGCAAACGCGCTGCACTTGCATCATCGCCATCGGCATTTGTCTGTATATCTATACGCAATAATAAACGGCGAGAAAAATGTCATCATTCGGCGCGTTAAAGGCCGTGAACGCATCGTATACACATACACACACATGCGCGCTCCTATGTATCAGGCGTTAATCGTGCACTGTGTGCTGCTAGCTCTCTGCATGCGCGAATCGTATTCGTACTCCGTATATATGTAGATAAATTGGTTTGGCGCGTATAAAACCCCCTCCGCCCCCCGCGCGATAATCGGCGCGCATGTGCCGTGTCTGTCGATTGCTATATGTATGTGTGTATGTAAAAAAGTGCATATAGCAGCAGCACCACCACCACGTTTGGGGCGGTAGCGATCGCTGCTGCACAAAACACAACGTCGACTATTGTGTGTGTGTGTGTGTGTGTGTGTGTGTAGCACGAGGGGGCTGCAATCGTACAATATAATGCGAGTGTAACGACGGCGACGTGATCGCATGGCATAATACAACGCGACGAGGGCTATTATCAGCAGGATGAATCAGAAATCAGAAGAAGAAAAAAAAAGAAAATAATAATATCAATGACACGAGTATTATGAATGTATGCGCGGCTCATGCTAGAGCTAGTAGTGCAGCTGTGGCGGCGACGGCGCCGAGGATGAACCACCAAATAAAGGAGGCTTCCTCGCTTATCGAACGCGCGCCACACTGCTGCTGCTGCTACTTTTGTGACCTAACTACATGTATACAATACATACACGCGCACGCGCTCGATCTTTCGCTCTCTCTCTCTCTCTCGCTTTTTGCACACACAGACATAGTTCGCGCGCGCGCACCTACACACACACACACACAGACACACACCTATACGTGCAAACATTTTAGATTGTATATACGTGCACATGCTCGCGTCAGAGGTTGAATGTCGGTGTATGTGTGTCGGTACATGTACGTGTGTATAACACTGCTATATGAGCCATCAATGTTGCATGTGTGTATATGTAGCAGTAGCAGTAGCATTGCCCGGTGTGCTGCTGTCTCGCGTGGCTCTTTCTCTTCTCTCATTATTATATACGAAAGGTGCACAAATCAAGCGTGTGTGTGCGGAAAGATGAGAAAAATATTATGTAATTTTATCGGCTTTAAAGCGACCGAGAGAGAGACCGGAGAGCAGCGGAGATAGAGTTGAAAGATCAGGTACACGACGACGATGCACAGGTGCATCATCATCGTTATACGTCAAAAGTAAAAGTCAAACTTCAACGAAACCCTAAGACTCGTAAGTGACGTATGAAAATGCACGATAATAACAATGATGAAACAGAAAAACTTACGGCGACGAGCGCTGCTAATCTGTCCTTCGTCATGGTGATGTTTTGTATTCCTCTTCAACTACAAAAAAAAGTCGAATGAATCAGCCTCTCTCCTCTCCTTCGCTCGACTCGAGAGCTAAGCTTTGCTGCTGCTGCTTGCTCCGATGAGCGACGACGACGACGAAGAAGCCGGTATTATTACTGACGACGCACACTGCACTCCTTGTTTCTTTTTTCTTCTTCTTCTTGTCTCACTCGCTCGCAGCACGGTTGCACCGCGACACTGTGCACACGGATGAAATAATGCACCTGATCACTATATTATTACGATATTGCCAATACCAGGCAACACGCACACCTCATGTATAGATCCAAGAGGTGGAGAAACACACTCACTCACACTGACAGAAGAAACAACAACAATATAACAATTCAGCAACGATTGTTGCTGCTGCTGGGTATATATCTATATCTCAACAATAACAACAACGAGGAGCTGACGCGAGGACTGATTCAAAGAACTCTCACTGTGCTACTAGAGTCTCTCTCTCTCTAGTCGAGCGCTTGCTTCTCTGTCATTTATTTTTGTACTGTGTATCTTTCCGTGCCTTTTGCCTGAATAATAGCAAAATTATTATTGTATTATCATTCGGCAACGATGACGAGAGACTCGCGCGCGGGGGGGGGGTTCTCCGCCGCTATGTTGTATACACTAGCTTCAACAACGACAACGAGTTGTAGCAGTAACGAAAAACAGCTTGACGTCGTCGTCGTCGTCGACGTTGCTGCTGCTGCTTTTCGTTCTACTTTCAGCTTCTGGTGCTTCTGCTGCTTCTGCTGTCACACATCGGCGGTCGTCGTCGTCGTTGTCGTTGCATAGGTTGCACATATGCAGCACACTAGACACAGACACACACGCAGACAGGCAAACGGACTGAAAACGGGCGCGCGTACTACACTGACACACAAACACACACACACAGCAGACACGCACGCACTAGCTGCTTTTTTCACTCGCCGAGTCCGTTGTAAGTCTCATGTCGCTCGACGATAAATTAACACACACTGGGCGCAGGTAGAGAGACGTAGCGTAGTAGTACTGAATCTTGTACACACGCACATACACACACACAGGCGCCAGTATTTTTATATATATATATTACGTTATATATATAATAAAGGTGCGTGTGCTGTGCTGCGCTGCTCCGAGTGTGCTGGGCACTTTCTGCGGGTTGTTGTTTACGCTTTGCTCGCGCGACGGCGACTAGTCACTCGCTCGACTCTCTCTGCTAATAGCGACGAGAATCGTTGCGCTGCTGCTGCTGCTGAGACGACCGTAGTCCGTTTCCGATATCGGGCGGTGGCAGCGTGCTGCTGCTGCTACTGCTGCTGACTGGTGACTGGTGGGCCAACGGTGCACACACGCACACCGCACACTGACACACGGGCACCGAGACGAAGGCAGGCATATACAACAACGACTTATACAGACTCGGACACCACTATTATGTGTACACCGATGATGTATGCACACATACAAACAATCACGGGGGTATGTGTATGTATACAACTTTACGTTCTGACACTCTGGTCTGTCAGTGTCTGTGTGTGTGTATATACGGTTGCGTATTATACAGCAGAGAGAGTCCCAAATAGGAGTCGGAGTCGAGTCGCGCGCGCGCGCGCCTGGCCTCGCTGCTGTGCTGTCTGCAGACGCTCTCTTGCAGACTACGGGCAGCTGTACTGCTATCTATGTATAGGTATGCGTGTGTGTGTATGTGTGTAATGCTATGTTACGGTCAACGAGCGCCAAATTTCCTTCGGGGGTCCCGCACACGTCACGCGCGCGTGTGTGTGGACTCGACGACGACGTCGGCGCAGCAGCGGCGTGTCGACGAGTTGATTTTAACAACAGTGCGGCAGATGCTCCTCCGCTGCTGACTGAGCAGATTTTTCAGCACCACCGACGACCGACTGCTGCTGCTGCTGCTTTTGGCATGTGTATTATATTATAATACGTTAGAGCGTGTGCGTGCGTGTGTGTGGTTTCTTTATATGCATGTATACGGTCGCCAGTTGCCACTGCTACTGCTGCTGATACGTGTTCCGTTCTGTGTTCTGCTGGATGGATGCGCGCGCGCGCGCGAAAACCGACTTTTCTCTCTCTAAGGTTGCATACAGATATAGGTACATACAATACAGTGGATAGAGAGGGCTGTCTTATATACCTATATATTTCGGAGCGCGCGCGCTGACGGTCAGCCCCCGTACTCTCTCTCTACTCCGAATCACACACAATCACGCATTCACTCACACGATGACCCTTACGGCATAAATGAGTACGTATACAGTCTCTCTGGAGCACTGTGTATATTACACGAGAGGGTGTGTGTGTGTGTGTGTGTGTGTGTGTGTGCGGGCAGCTCGTGTCCCGCAGCCGTCTCTCTTCAGCACGCGATGATTAGCGCGACTAACGCATATATATATATAGTACACACAGCTGTGTGTACATGTGTATGTGTGCGCGCGATACAAAATATATATGAGGCAACCGTCGACGACGACGACGACGACGGTGGCTCTCGGTACGGCTCTCGGCTCTCGCGCGTGACACTCGCCACTCTGCCAGTGTTGTAGTACTATATAGCAGTGGTATAGTACCTTATACGCTACACACGTTCAGAGGCTCTCTCTCTCTACTCCGCGTCGTCGTCGTCGGGATCGTAAAATCGATACCCGACAGAGAAAGGAGAGAGAGAGAAGAGAGTGAACATACAGCGCCATGCCTCATGTTAGGTATAACGTTGAAACGCTATTACTGTATATACTGCGGATTTGCCTCAAGCTGCTGCTGCTGCTGCTGATTCGCAAAACCGCCTCGTTATTATAGGCAGCGAGTAAACTCCTTTTTGGCCTTTATATGCGCTGCTGCTGCTGCTGTGTGTCACGTGTGTGTGTCTCTCTCTATATGCTCCACACGGATGATAACGATATATACCTGCAGGTATTATAGAAGCATTGATATAGACGTCTTATTATAATATAATAGCAGAGATACATAGACGAGCTGCAGTGTGCGTCTTATGTGATACTTAGGCGGGCGGGTTCTCCTCAACCTTCCACCCCGTTGTTGTAACTTGGACGACTTCGCGTTTCTCTCTTTCTTCCCTTCGAGACTCCCTTTCTTCTTTTCCCTTCCCTTCTTCGCATCCATGCGATATAACATTAAAGAGTCTCGCGCAAGTCGAGGAGTGCGTGTGTCGTGGGTAAAGCCCGCTTCCCGCAGATCCGGTGACTCAACAACGGCAGCGTAACTCACCCATAAATATAGGTAGGTATACACATTATAATGGATACGACGGCGTCGTATCAACAAATCTTTCGGAGCTTTTTGCCGAATGCCGCTGCTGCTATTTATATATAAAACGAGCGACATTAATATAGTAGTTGTGTCCGTGCGTCGTATATCCTCCGCATTACAATGCACGAGAACGAGCCCGCCTCCGCAGCATCTAATTAAAAGTCGGCGCGGCGCCTCGACTCCTAAAATCCAAATTCAATTTTGTTCAGTAATGAAGTTTGGATGCGAGCGCAAGCGCAGTTTTTCTTACTTACCCGATGGCTCGTTTTGAGGCTTTTTCTTTACTTCCATTTTACAAAGCTCGAGAAGCTCGTGCTTTCGTTACGTGTCCTTTTCGAGAAATGAAAAAATGAAAAAACCGTTACGAAGCCTCCCCCGAGGAATTTGAAACACTCAATGCTTGATTACCCTTGACGAGGCAAATTCTATGCAGAAAGATAAAAGTATCAACGTTGTTGAATTTCCCACAAATAATTCAAGGAGAAACATATGGGTCAAATAGTAAACTGTATAAAAGATTACCTGTATACCGACGATCGCACGAGTTCGGAGTCGCCGCCTACTCGCGAATGGCGCCAAGAGTCGCGGCGAACGAATTCGCAACGGAATTTATCGTACTCATTTCGAAAGAATCTCTCGACTCGAAGTGAAATCTATCACGACTCTACGAAGATTCACGGAAAACTCTTTTCGTCGTATGCAACAGATCGCGTCAATTCCCTGCACTCCGACTTTTACTCTCTACCACAACAGTTCGCTGGAAGAACTTCGCGAATTCAAATTCTGTCGCAGCAGCAGCAGTGTCCAGTCAGTCAGCACGAAAATAATTCGCTAACGGCCGGTGGCGCTGCCTGCGCGCGCAGCGCCTCTCGCAACAACACACGCACACGTCCATTTTCACGTGCTGCCGCTGAATTCCCGCGAAATTTTGCATCGAGAGCGAGCGAGAGAGAGCGAGATAGATAGAAACGACTGCCGAGCCGCCCTGCAGCAGCAGCAGCAGCAGCACCGCACACAGCGATCGTGGAACGTCTCTCGAAGCGGAGTCCGTAACCAACTCTCCGTATTATAGCTTGTGCGCGCGTATATCTCGAGAAAAAAAAAAACTGTGCGCTCTCGTTGTTGTGTGTTTTTTTATATTGACCGCCGCAACTGGACCTGTCGTTATCACGTAAGTTTATCATGATCTCGTTTAGCATGCGAATGTGCAAGAGAAAGAAGAAAAAAAGTTACATGTATAATAAAATTATCGCGCGTCGGCGGCGGTAGCAGCGGCAACAGCAGCAGCGGCACACAAGCCGGCTTTTGAACGGTTATGTTCGCTCGCTCATGTAGACAATTTCGGTTGTTATTATTAAAAAGATCAGGGTGGTTATCGGCGACTTTCAGCCGGTGTCCAAGACGACGACGACTACGACTACTACTTAACCCATACACCCCGTGCAGGATCCGTTTCAACCCCGCGCGGTCGAAACCTACATTATCATTATTATTTTACCCCACAATAGACATGTAACACTCGTGTTACAAAGGCCCGTATATGGCTTTTTAAGCGAACGCGGGCTCTGCTCTCCGGGACTCGCTCACTACTCGCCGCGCCGCAACCGCCATCCGCGCGCGCGCATTCCGTTACACACGTATTCATATGACCATCATCATCGTTACAACACGACGGCATTATAGTGTCGGCTACATTAAGTCGTTCGTTCGTTCGCTGTGGTACAGTACAAAATTGTAGGCTAGCAGCAGAGCAAGCAGCTCCTTCCTGCGTCGTCGTCGTCGTTTTGAGTTCGTGTAAGTTTTTTCTTTTTTTTTTACTTTTGCCTCTTGTTGCATATATTCACCGCGCCGTGCTACAACGCCAAGCGTTTCGGTTTATCGAGAGAGTGAGTGAGTGAGAAGAGACATCGGAGCCCAACCTCGTGAACTGTGAGAGAGATATATCACAGGTAAAGCACGGAGAACGCCTACGAATTTCGGGAATTTTTTACATCATCTTTGCGCCCTCGACCACGAGTTTTTTTCGTAAATATTTTTATTCGCCTTGGTAATAATTTTCTGCTGCTGCTGCTGCTACCGTCGTTGCCTCGTGCTTCAGTGCCGAGTCATCACCAGGCCCGCGCCGAGTATAGTCGAATCTTCGAGAATACATATATCTCTTGGCCGTTTGCGTGCACGCGTCATTAGCGAGCCGTGGAATTTTTAACGCACCACGCAGCCAACACACGCGCCGTATAACCTCATTTCGTCCGCTTTTTTTTCTTCCTTCGTATCACATACTTACCTTTGCTTCTGTGTTTGTTCGCCGCAGGTGAGAGAGAGACCCGAGAGCGAGAGAGAGAGAGAGAGACAAGAACGCAAGTCTTGTGTCAACCATCCGGAGAGAAGAGACATTTAATTTCTTTACATAAACAAAGACAGTCATCATGTCACAAGAGAACGATGTGCCAACATTCAAGTGCGTGCTGGTCGGCGACGGCGGTACCGGCAAGACGACCTTCGTCAAGCGCCACTTGACCGGCGAGTTCGAGAAGAAGTACGTGGCCACCCTCGGCGTCGAGGTGCACCCCCTCGTCTTCCACACCAACAGAGGCGCCATCAGATTCAACGTCTGGGACACCGCCGGCCAGGAGAAGTTCGGCGGCCTGCGCGACGGCTACTACATTCAGGGCCAGTGCGCCATCATCATGTTCGACGTTACGTCCAGAGTGACGTACAAGAACGTGCCCAACTGGCACAGGGATCTCGTGAGGGTGTGCGAGAACATCCCCATCGTGCTCTGCGGCAACAAAGTCGACATTAAGGACAGGAAGGTCAAGGCCAAGAGCATCGTTTTCCACAGAAAGAAGAATCTTCAGGTACATATTGCTTTTCCCTTTTTATCATTTTTTTTTCTTGTTTTTTACTTGGATTCAGCGCAGACTGCATTTTATCATGATGATTCAGAGTACTTATGTGTTATGATGACAAACAACTGTCCCTCTAATCTGAATTTATTTAAATTATTCATTTTATAATCAATCTTCGTGCCTTCTCTCGCTCATCCATATTCATGAATCATTTTTATTATTTCAGTATTACGACATCAGTGCAAAGAGTAATTACAATTTCGAGAAGCCCTTCCTGTGGCTTGCACGAAAACTTATCGGTGATCCCAATTTAGAGTTTGTTGCTATGCCTGCTCTCCTTCCCCCAGAAGTCACAATGGACCCACAATGGCAGCAACAGATCGAAAAAGATCTCAAAGAAGCTCAAGAAACAGCTTTACCCGAAGACGATGAAGATTTGTAGTTACTTTATGTACAAGTATGAGTGCTCAAATACACACAAACTTGCGTTTCGCCTAGCCACCTAGGACATCTTTATTTTTTTATTATTATTGTTTGGATTTACAATTAACTTGTTCATATACTGCAACTCTGATTCAAATTGAGAGTAAGCTTAAAATAAATGTAAATTTGAACACTTTAAATTATGAAAATAAAAGGTTTTTGTACAACTCAGTCTTTTTTCTTAAAGAGTAAATTTACAATGCAAGTAGTTTCAGAATAATAAGCTTTGAAAGTAAAGAATCATGACACGAGTATATGTGAGAATTTAAATTTTCTATGTAATGTGTTGATAAAAATTTTAATTTAATGAATGTAAGTTTGAAGTGATTGAAGTGTGTCTTATGAAATAGCATGAATTCGTTTAAAAGAATACTCTGTATTAATTGTAATATTTGTCTGAATCAAATAAATGGTATCAGCTTGTAAAATTTTTTTATTTTTTCAATTTTTGATTTTTAACAATGAAACACAAAAATATTTATGTTTGCTACTAGGTTCACATTCTATTTAATGTAACAAAATGAAAAAGTTAAAATATTACAAAACTTTCACAAAAACAAGATAGCAAAGTTGTGAACTAACTGCTAATGCAGACTTATTCAGATAATTATCAACTAGCCTGGCTAAAAATTTCATTAACCAAAGATTTTGTTTTATTAAAAGTAAGTTAACTATAATACAGGTTCTAACATAGATGTAGATAATGTATCGCATGGCTCCGAACTTATGCTTTTTGTTTTCTCTCCAATTTCTTCAAACCCTTCTTGCCTTCAAGGACAACAACTTTATCTTGTTCAGTCAAGGGTTTCAAAATGTTAGTAATGACGCCAGTGCCAACAGTTGTATTACCATCTCTCAAAGTGAATCGCTGTCCTTTTTCACAAACCATATTTTTGAAGAGCTTCAGTTCAAACCTTGAAAATATTCATAAAATGAAATAGATATCGAAATTAGTATTAAAATTTGTTTGATAATAAACTCACTTGGCATCTTCACCAGGCATAGCCATATTTTTGCCAGGTACCATAACTTGGGCTGGGCAATCCCATGTTTTACTGAACATTACCAATTGGACGTAGTCTGGAATTGGTTTTTTCCTGCCACCTTCTTCAGGTGTTAAAACATATACCTGAGCTTCCACATGATCGTGAGCTTTGATTGAACCAGGTTTGCACATAACCATGCCTCTTCTGACATCTTCCCTCTTGACTCCTTTTACAAGAGCACCCAATTGATCTCCAGCTTCTGCTGTGTCCAAGATTTTGTGGAACATTTCGATACCGTTGATCATACTTTTCATTTGTTTATTGTATCCAATAAACTCAACTTCTTGGCCCTTCTTCAATTTTCCTCGCTCTAATCTACCAGAGACTACTGTACCTCTGCCAGCAATAGAGTAAGTACCTTCAACTGGTAATAGGAATGGCTTGTCCAAATCTCTTTCTGGAACAGGCACATGTTTGTCTACTGCATCCAATAATTGCATGATAGCATCACTGCCAATTTCTGGATTTTTGCCTTCCAAAGCACTGAGAGCACTGCCTTTGACAATTGGTACATTTTCGCCATCCCAACCCATTTCTGTCAAGAGTTCCCTAATTTCCATATCTACAAGCTCAACCATTTCAGCATCAGCAGCATCCACCTAGTTATAAGAAATTAATTTAGTTCAAGAAAATTGTAAAAATTAAATTAAAATGCAGTACAATTATTTATATTACCTTGTTAACAAAAATAACAATATGCTCAATACCAATTTGTTTAGCAAGGATTAAATGCTCTTTGGTTTGTGGCATAACACCATCAGTTGCAGCAACAACCAAAATAGCACCGTCCATTTGAGCTGTACCAGTGATCATGTTTTTGATGTAATCAGCGTGGCCAGGACAGTCAGTATGTCCATAATGTCTGTTGGCAGTTTGGTACTCTATATGGGCAACGTTGATTGTAATACCACGAGCTTTTTCTTCTGGTGCATTATCAATTTCATTGTAGTTCTTTGCCTTAGCCAATTCTTTCTCTGACAGTACTGCAATGAGATATGTTACCATGAAATTAAATGTTGACTCTTATGCCATTGCAGTCAATTTCTTCACATGATGTAACATTACCTTTAGTTATAGCGGCTGTCAAAGTAGTTTTACCATGATCAACATGGCCAATTGTTCCAATGTTCACATGGGGCTTGTCTCTGCTGTAGACAACTTTTTCAGCGTAGAATCTTTGAGCTGTAACTTGAGGTAAGTAGAGCCTGGAGCATGTTTGGTTTCTTCGATGCTAGATTCAAATTGATCAATTGATTACTCATATTGAATGCATTAATTCAAAATAATGTAAGAACGACATTACTATATTTACTTGAATTATACTTTTAGAAAAAGTTTGAAAAAAAAGATCATTTAGCGAAAGGATGATGTGCTTACATATTTGGTAATTTGTCTGACAAAGTTGAGTTGCCTGGCACCCTGACGCAGAGCTAAAAATTGTTAAACAACTTTGATTAGTAAACATTTCTTCGAAGTTAACCCGGCATCGGATACTCCATTCACGACATCCGACCATACTATGTAACATTCGACGAGACATGACAAAAAAGAACACACGTGAAATTACGGAGCAAGAGAGAATCGATTCGCGGCATTTGTCTTTGGTCGCATTCTCGCGAGTGCAATCGGGAAAAGCACGAGGGGCCAATCTTACCGGGGTACAGAACGATTCTCGATGCATTCAATGCCATTGTCGACGATGACTTTATTCCCTGACAAAAGCTGACGAGATCTCGAGAAACTCTTTTTTCTCCGACTTGTAATGGAGCAGAAACGTACAACGAGTGCTGGCGGCTTCTTTAGCTTTTTGCGTGCGCGGTTATGTCGATGTGTGCGTAAAACGTATGCTGCGGAATTATCACCATTCGCGGACTGAAAACGAGTTCGCGCGAGACACCATTGATGGCAGCACGTCCCGAGCGCGATATTCAATGTAAAATTGCTCGATTTAGCGCAATATTTTGCTGGAAAAGTTTCGCTTCGTGTTTTTTGCTGCTGCTTTTCGAATGAATATATTATTAGATTGATATATAGTGATATATAGTACAAGGTAATTCAGCTATTTTATATCGTTTAGGTAATTGTCATTAAATTTTTAATTGAATAAAATATTGTGATTAATTTTGTTTTTAATTAATTGTTATAATACACGCGACGTTCGAAATTTTTAATTTTATATTTTTTGTTGCTGCTTCCTATGAAAGATGCGTATCATCTATAGGAGAGTAATAGCTGAGATGTCTGAGAAGCTTTTCTCTTTGATTTTTCCGAATGTCACGTTAAAAAATTGGTTTAACAGAGATACAAGAACGAATCGAAGTAAAAAACTCGTTGATATTTTATTGTATGCATTAAGGTTTTTTTACAGTCTCGACAAAATTAAGTAACAACATTTTGAAACATTTTATTTTTCTTCCTCAAATTTACACAGGACGTGAAATTATTCTGGTGCCTTAAATAATTTGTAGAAAAAGTCACTGCGGATGCGCTGTATTCACGTGCCGTCGGAATTTATAGTGGTATCCAAATGATTTGTGACAAACCTCGCACTCATAGGGTTTGATGTCATTGTGTACTTCGTTCATGTGATCTTTGATGCTACTTTTGTATCCGAATGATTTTCCACAAATATCACATTTGAATGATATGCCCCGGTGTACGGCCGTGTGCATTTTTAGGTAATCTTTGTTTCCAAATGCTTTGTGACAGATGGTGCATTCGAAGGGTTTGCTGCGAATATGTATTGCATTTATGTGAGTTTTGAGGTGATCTGGACGAGTAAATGTGCAGTGACAATCGTCACATTCGTAGGGTCTGCTAGGATCATGTGCTGTGTTTGTGTGCTTTTCGAGATCACGTTGGTATTCAAATAATCTGTGACAAATGTTACATTGGAAGGGTTTGATCCGATTATGTACTGCTTTTATATGACTTGCGAGGGTAGTTTTTAGTTTGAATAATTTGTGACAAGTCGCACACTCGAAGGATCTTCTACCCATATGTACAGCAATTATGTGATTTTTTAGGTTGTGCCGGTACGCAAATAAATTGTGACAAATGTCACATTCGTAGGATTTTTTACAATAGTGTACAGCATTTACGTGTCTATTGAGATCACCTCTAAGTGAAAATGATTTGTAACAAATTTGACAATCCAAATGTTGCGTACAATCACTTACTAAAGTTATGTGTCTTTTTAGGTACCCTTTTTGTGAAAAAAATTTGTGACATTTGTAACATTCATATGGTTTCTTGCCCAATTGTGCAGCCCTTATTAGACTTAATTTTCTTTTAAAAGACTTTTTCTTGTTTTTACACTTGTTAGATAATTTGGTTTGAGATGTTTTTCTTAGTATTTCTGCATCATTATGTTCTTCAATCTTCATTTGAGAATTTACTTGAAATTGACAGTTATTGTCATAATCATATTGTTTCTTTATCAAAATTATCAAATTTTTATCATTGAAGTAATTAGTCTGGTTTTTGTTTTCTATTTTGGATGAATCACTGGATTGATGACTTGGATTCTCAGTATTGCAGACAATTGTAGATAAAGGCTTAGGATCAGGTTCAACATCTTTAGGTATTTTTGCATCCTTATGGTTTTTAATCTTCATTTGAAAATTTGCTTGAAATTGACAGTTATTGTCGTAATCAAATTGTTTCTTTATCAAAATTATCAGATTTTTATCATTCAAATAATTAGTCTGATTTTTGTTTTCTATTCTGGATGAATCAACTGCCTGATCAATTGGATTCTCAGTATTGCATGCAATTGGCGATGAAGGGTTCAGATCAGGTTCAACATCTTCGCACTCCAAATTGATGAATATTTTTTCCTTTATTTCATTGATTTGGTTTTTGTTTTCCATCTTCACAATGGGTTGATCATTTTGGTATTTAATTTTACAGAGGTTTCTTGATAGAAACTTTGGTTCAGGTTTAATATCTCTGCACTCGTAATCAATGAATCCTTTTTCATCGATGTCATTGGTCTGATTTTTGTTTACCACCTTCACAGCGGGTTGATAACTTTGTGGCTCGGTTGTCAATAAGGATTTTAGATCTGGTTTAACATCCTCACATACAAAATCGTCAACAAATTGTTTAATTAATCTTTCCTGTAACTGCAAAGCCTCAATATGATTTGCCTGATATTAAAATTGTTTCATATGATTGAAAAACAGAAATGGATTCGAATCATTGAACTCACCGATGATTCATAAAACGTGAATGTTTTCAAACTTTCGGCTTTACAAGAATCCTCAGCAAGGAAATTTTTGTCGTCTTCTTCATTAGACCAACTATCGCTCGACTCTTCCTTCACCCTAGAATCGAAATTTTGATCGTCGTCTTCATCTGACCAACTATCGCTCGATTCTTCTTTTACCCTAGAGAATAATTAAGTTTAATGAAGCGATCGTTCAAGACAAAATATCATAGACTGCACAAAAATGGTATACCTAACTATGTCCCCGCTGTTTTCCATCACCAGAATTTTCAGTATAAGCGAGGTTAAGCACCTCGATTTTTATTATAGACTTACTTACTTTTTTATGATTGTTGTTCTTAACCCTTTTGTTCAATGAGAAATTTAGCTTTTCGTTAGCGAGTGAACGCGCAACTTGTATATTATATTAGCAAGACGATCTCGCGTTTGTTATAAGTAACTCCTTGAAGATACTTTCGCCCTCGGCCCTCTACCGTCGACTTGCCATACGCATGAACTGCATTTGTTTACATGACAAATCCTATAGCTCAAAAATGTAATGCGGCGTGAACCTGTGACTTTTTTTCTGCTCACAAATCTATTGTTTCATTAACGATGACTACGAAGACTATCGCTACAATGATTAAATAGAAAAAGATTAATCTCAAATAAAAGCCAATGAAAACTATTGTTTTTAACTTCGCGTACTTCCGGAGATTATAAGTCGTTTTGCATTAACTCTTTCACCAGAATTTTCGATTTATTTTTTTCGCGAAAGATATATCAGCAATGATAGTTCTTGTGAATGGAAAATCTAATATCATAGTTTATAAGGACTCAAATTATTAAAGAAGTTTACAAAAAATGCCATTGAATATTTATAAATTTTTAAAAATCAATTATTATCGATTTCTATCTGCTAATTATAGTATTTGTTCCAAGTCGAACCTTCGATAGAACAATCTAACACCTACTTGAAGCATAACAAAACTAGGTAATCTTCATAAAAAACAATCGACTAATATCGGATGAAATAAATTGACAAATTTTTATTAAATTTTCCATTTTTCTCCATTATCCCTCTTCCAGTTGCGAGAGATAGATAATAAGCCGCGGAACGAATATTAAATCCAACCAAATCGATTATGCCCACGCTTTCAGCTCGATCTCAATAATAATGAAAAAGAGATCCAAAGTTTCGACAATGAAAAAAAGAAGAAAGAAAAACTGGAACATCTACTTTTCACCAAAAGTATCACGGGACGCACGCACGCACACGCACTGCTCTTTGGGAAACAACCTCGCGGCTGAATCCCGAAGAATAACCTACTGAACTTCTTCCACATTATTGTTTTCTAATTTTGCGAGAGACGAGAGAGAGAGAAAATAGTTTTACAAAATTGCCCGTGCAAATATACAAACAGGAACGCGTCGTTTCGTGCGTGAATATAATAACATTAATATTATACATGTATCTATATCGTGAGCCTGCAGGTGGCAATTGAATTGCTACTGCACAGCAGCGAGTCAATCGCAGTAGGATATATAATTCGAAATTTCGCACGGCACCGTTGCATGGAGGCATATCATCTCTCGGATTAGCTTTACCTCTATAAATTGTCGGGCAAATTGAAATTATCACTTTAGATATAACTATATAAGTTGTATATATTTACGGCATATTTGCAATGTGTACCAGCGCGCACACACAAGATTAACGGGCTCCCGATTTCCATTAAAACCTCAGGCACTGGTGCGCAGTTGCATATAAATTGCAGTCGTAAAATTACGTCGCCTTTTACTTCGTACCGTATACACTTACATACGTACGCAAAACTTTTTTTCTCAATCGTATATCCATTTATACGAATAAGGCATAAAATATTTTCCTCGCATCGAAAAATCTCCGCGCGCCGATAATTGACTCGACGATCGGCTAAACCGATTTCCTTTGTAATAATAATAATATATATACGAGCGCTTCCTTTTGTTTAGAAGCTCCGAAGCGAAGTGAGCATAATAAACGCGTACAGAAACGGTGCGCGAGCGCCTTGATTACGTTCGATTAAGATATAGCGAATCAAAAGTTTTCAAGATATTTTTTTTTTCTATACGAGCGCGCGCGGGGGAGCGTGCCAAGTGTACAGCACGCAGGCAGGCAAAGGCGCGTGTCGGATTTTCATCCTGTGCAATGATTTTCTAGCTGCTCTCGCTCAATCTCGTGCTGCGCGCTCGCGATTTTATTCATTCATCCTGTCTCTCTCTCTCTTTCTTTCTCGACTCTTCTCGCCACTGAGCAGTAGCAGCAGCACATCACACACGTGCATCACTTTGCGCAGAGAGGCGCGAGCAGAAAGAAAAACGATTCACCCGAACGGGATATCCGAACCGTTAAATCGTTATTTCGTTCGCGCTTCGCTTATGCAGATATATATGCAGGTATATGAAAAATCTGCTTTTACACGTGATGCGCACACACACACACCTACGTGACGAGAGTCCTTGCGGAAAGATTGGTAATACTTAAACATATGTTGAATATCGTTGCTTAGTTTTAGTTTTATAATAAGTCTTTATTTTGTCGATGGCTACAAATGCGTGTACTTATAATTGTACATATAATGATGGTAAAACAGGCGCCCATGTTTCCACTAGCCGTATACAAAATTGAAAAGGTTTAGCCTGGTTGTGGCTATTAATGTTTATGAAAAAAGCAATATGATATGGAATATAAATCTATGGAAAAATTACTACTAAAAACCATATAAATTATTCGGCCTTAATGAATATCGCTGCAGCGCTCAATATATCTTTTATGTATTAAACTGATCTATTTCGATCGTGTGTTTACAATTTCATCGACTCTCGCCACCTAGCGTTCGACGTCATAACAAAACGACGCAGGCGTAATATTATCGGCTTAAAAAGCATCGTTCGCAAAAGTATATTGAGAATTTTTATACATCCTTAATCATTCTTTAAGTACTATATTGTTTTATTAATTACCATTTAATTTTATAAATATTTTAAAATTCATTAAAACTGGAAATTATTTAAATTAACATTAATTTGGAGAGTTCATTTACATAAAAATGCGATATTACGTAAGATTATAGAGGATTGATGAGTTACACCTTTAACACCAAAGCTGACATTTTTTAATGCTTGAATTATCAGTTTGATTGTTAGCATTCAAGCTCACATTTTTTTATTAATACAATAAAATATAATTTTCACATCCACGCCTCAATTCGGATCGTTCTCGCCGAAGAATCCACCGCATGCGCTCGTCTCTCGCAATATATGCAAATGTTAACGATCGCGCACAATTTGTTATAAGCTCGTTCGTACAACCTCGCGGAGGCTCCTCTTCCTCTCCTCGTCCTCTTCTTCCTTTTTTTTTTCTCTTCCGCACAGTGCCGACGACGAGTGAAAAGCGTAAATTAAGTTTCGCGAGAACTTTTGCGAACGCGCGCTCCTCGTTACGTGCGCGGCAAGCTAGGCCTCGTCGCGGGTATGTAAGAACGATGATTCACGCATTATATAGATATTTCCTTTGCCGAGCACCGCACCTCGGTTTAAAGCGTTTGTTAGCACAATATTTTTTTCTATTTTCGCTCTGGCAAATATAACTTTGAAGCTTGTCTTGTGCTTGAAAACTAAGGAATGATCGGTAGCAGCTATTACCGATAATATTTTGAACGATGTTTGTTTTAATTCGGACGTTAATTTTTCTAATTACAGATGATTGATCGACGCGATTTAACCGACTCATTCGTATACTCTCATCTAATTGAAATCATATTTCTTATTTGTATTTGTTCCGATCCGCCTGTAATTACGTTGTCAAATGCTTGTCATCACCAATCAACACTTAATAACTCCTTCAGATTTTAAATGTATGCACAGAGAACAACTTGAGTCCAAAAAATTGTCGGATTTTCGGGATACAGCCTCTCACCTGTACATCAAAACGAGATCAAAATCATCATCCTTCACTGTACGTATACTCCAAACACGTACGTACACACGATGATGTTTACCGCATGGACGCGGCACGCTGAATTATGTATGTAACAGAAAATAACGGCAAAGACACAATGGTATAAAGAAAAGTCGGATAGTTATGTGTATATGTTGTGCAGATTCGGTATATACACTTCCATTTTGTATTTTCTCACGATTTCAAACGGCAAGTGTTGGTTCGCGCGGGGGAGCTCGGTTGAAGTTTGCGCACACCGTTGCGGTAGATATCGTTTTCTTTAATAGACACATCTTCGACCATTTCTTCTTTTTTTTTTTTTTTTTTTGCTTCGTTCGCTCATTCGATGACATTGAACTCGAACGAATGTCAATTAGTGACTAATTCAATTGTATGCAATATATAAAGAATTCATCGTACGGTTACTAGATCCATACTATACTTACACGATGTATAAAATCCTTTATACGATCCGAGACACGACTTACAAGTACCTTACGTACACGGACTTGTGTATTTTTTACGCGTAGGTATTTGCTACACAACATTTATACATATACAGGATCGTGTGTCATATACACAGCGCGAAGCCGATCTCTCGCTCGACGCGACGCGCGACAGGAATCGGTTAATCGAAAGCCTCGGCTGCATACAAAGAAGAAGAAGGAGAAGAAGAAGCGCCAGAAGAAGAAAGTACACGTAATGCTGGAATTGCGCGCGTATTAAATGTGTATATGTTTGCGCACATACCTACACACACACACATGTAGGAAATATGAGTACGCGTGTATAGAGCCTACCATACCTCTATATTATGTATCCGTATGCACATCAAACTGTTTCCGCCAGACTTGCGGCAGCTATCCTACTACTATATATATACACAGGTATAGTTCGCGCGGCGGGCACAGTAGTAGATAGACAGTATGTAGTAGTCGTAGTAGCAGCGTCTAACAGTACTAACGCACTTACATACACCATCTGCTCTATATATATGCATGTATATATATACGCGCGTGTGTGTGTGTGTGCACCATAATACGACCGCAATGCAAACGGCCTCCGCGCGCATAGTCTAGCTTCTATATGCTTCGTCTTCTGTGCTCACTCAGTCTTGCATTTCTTCTATCTTTCTTACGTGTGCCCTGTGGAAATCGCGCGAGGCACGACGCGTGCGTATGTGTGTGTGCATTTTTCCCGTATGGGTGCGCATACTGCAGGATCGCGAGGTACTGCTATATACATCGCGTATGCGCGCGTGTACGCACTTTATCGTATATATGGTCAAATCCCAAAATAAAATGCCGTTTCGTTAACAAAAAAAGTTGAAATTTTTTTTTGGGTGCCCAGCGGCCTGGACCCCCGCAAATGGTTCCTAGGGGTCCTAGGAGTGAGAAAAAACGCGTGAACATGAAATTTGAAAATAGTTAATTTTTTTTGGGGCACTTTTATGTTTTAGACGCCGAAAAGTCATCTTTT
>CACVKI010140839.1:0-24163 GCA_902732785.1 Trichogramma evanescens | reverse complement strand
AAAAAAAAAAAAAAACGTTAATCACTAAACGACCGCAACCAATCACGCGTAGCAGTCGTTTATTGACACAATTCTATAGGCACCGAGTGCGCGCGGGTACTATACAGCGTATACGGAGAGGCGCGAAGAGGAATAAAGACAATAAAAAGGTCACCCTATAAATACCAATCAGCGAACTGTAGCAGAAACCCTTGAGTATTATATAGCCAGAGAGAGAGAGAGAGATGTTGCGGGTATTACACGCGATGGATAGAGCCTACATACTACTCTACATAAAAGCAAAACATTTAACACAGTGTGCCGCGAAGCTCACAGACCGTTGAATAGGCCAATATAAAGTATCGCTATGGACTGCTATATGGAGATAGCAGAGAATATCACCTCGGTATATGAACGATCTCTCTCGCGCGCGCGAGCCGTTAAAAAAAAAAGAAAGGAAAAGTGGAGATATGCCAATGATACACATTTCAAATCTCAGCGAGCTCGGCATAAATTAGCCTCTCCCGCGAACGAATTAATGCATCATTTCATGCTTGTTAAGAGAACGAGCGAGAGTTCAAGAAATACAGAGAAAGTTTGAATGTCAGATGTTCTCTCGTTCTATCTAGAGCTTAATTCTCACCCAGAAAGTACACATAATCACAAATATGGAGACATTACACTGGGTACACTTGCTGCTGCTCGCTAGCAGACTGCTTAGCTGCCGAGCTTACGCGCAGGTGACGGTACTGTATACACACGTCTGATAGGTAGGTAACAACACTCGATATCAATCTCAAGTTTAGTAGGGGCTCTCTGCGCCCGTGCCAATCCCCGTGCGTGTTATTATCGGCCGCCTAAACTCGTGCGCGCGGCGCAGGGACGGGCCCTGTTACGCTGGGGATTCGCTGCTGCGCGCCGTTCGGGAGTTAAAGCGCAAAATTATAAACTACAGCATCGGGAGAGTGAGCGAGAGAGCGAGAGCGAACGCAGGAAGGTGTATACACAGCATAACATGCATATATACATGTGTGTGTGTGTGTGTGTGTGTGTTGTACAGCAGCTCATATAATGCCCGCGAGCTCCTCCCAGTTTCAGAGGACGCTTTTTCTCTCTCTCTCTCACTCTCTCGCTCTATCTCTATACGTGAGAGAGAGAGAGTAGAGTGAGCATATAATCGAGCCAGGACGTGGAAAGAAAATAATATAATGTATAAGATACGATGACGGAGAGAGAACAGGTGTGACAGGTGTGCGAGCTCTCGCTCGTTTCTCGATATCGATATAATTTTTTTGTTGCTTTTACGAGGCAGAGAGAGAGAGAGAGAGGGAGTCAAGTCGAGTGTTTTGTTTTGACACGACGATGATAACACGATGGCTTATTAAGAGCTTTTAATTGCGTGCCTCTCTTTCTCGCGGATTTATTATTAAGATCGCGTGCGTGTGGCTTATAGGCCTCAGAAAAAGATTTACGATTCTTCTCTCTCTCAGTCGACTACTCTCTGACACTGACAAGTGACAAAGCGATATTATTGTATCTACTCTATAGACGTGCGGGGATTCGCGCGCGCGCGTCGTCCGCTATACACAAGATGTATGTGCGTGACTTCTCTGTGCGTAAATTATATATAAAAGCCTAACACATAAGAAACTCGTGAGAGAGAGAGAGAGAGAGACAGCCGAGAGCGATTGACAGTTAGAGTAAGCTCGCGAGCAAATTTAGATTCATGATTCACGAAATCAAAAGGGACTAGACAGGCGGAATAGAGAGAGAGAGTGTGAAAAAGGGGAATGGAAAATCGTAAAAAAATTAAGGATGAAAGAATAAATAAAGGAGCATACATGCAAACACTCGTGTATACGATGATATCTCTTGTGTTGTCACACGCACTCTTATTATTTCTTCTCTCTTCTTCTTCTGTTGTTTGTTGCGGCAAAACATCTACACCTCCGTTAAATCGTCGATTGAACTGTGTTGCTGCTGCCCGATGATGATGATGATGCACCGCGACCGACTGGCTGCGACACACGCACTTTAAACGCACGCACGCACGTCGACTTGTACGCGGTGTTATAAATTACATATACGCACGTAAGCGCGCGCGCCGTGTCGTCCGGCCTAAAGGACGTTGCAAAACATCTCTGCTTCTCTCTCTCTCTCTCTCTTTCGTCGTACGGGGCCGTGTACGTCAATTTGTGCGCCTATATAATGACTATTATAATAATAATGAGGTTGCGCGGTTTTTTTTTTCTTGTGCGTTGAGAGAGAGAGAGATCTCTTCTTTTTCTATCTATAATACCGCTCGGCCGTTGTCTGGTTAGTGTAACAGGCAGCTCATCATTATTATATTATAATATATAATATGATATTTTGTGTTATAACGTCTCCGCACGGCTCGACGGACTACACTACACTACGCTACTACGCTACTATGCTCTGCTGCTGCTGCTGCTGCTGCTGCTGTCGATCTGCTGCTTGGCGTCTTCTGCTCGGCATGGGCCGCGGCGACGACGACGACGACGACGAGCAGTAGCTGCTTATGTAGCTGCTGCTACCGACTGCTGCTGACATATCTCGTACAGTTTCTGTACTATGATATTATTATAATGTATATGCTATGTTACGATGTGATCCACACGCACAGCCGCCTGTTGTTAGTTTCTTATATATCTAAAAATTTGTGCACACACACATGCACAACTGCACTCTGCGCACTCTTGTGTGTCTACTGCTAGAGTATCTCTAGTGCTACTGGCTGCAGCTGTGCACACAGCCTGCGAGACTCAGCGAGATATGTCTCTCCCACTGCACGACGACACACAAGTCAACGAATCGTTTGCATGTATAGCTGCGCACGACATCTCGCTCGCACACCAGTATAATAACGTTGCGCTTGCAAAGCTCTGATTAGAGTAGTGGTGGTGGTGGTGGACTGCGAGGCGAGCGCGCTACACTGCCTCAGCAGCTTTTGTGTAGTGCATTCAGATATGGAACTTGTGTGCGCTTATTACTTGGAGCTCTAGCTATATGCTCCTATTGTTGAATGTATTCGCTATGCTCCGGAGAGCGAATTGGCGCCTGCGCCGCACGACGATTCGAATTTCGACGCGACCAACTTATACACAGCCGACTTAACTGTGCTATACGTGCCTCGATCCGCTAGATTTCAGGTGCCTATACTCGCATTACCCGCTCGCCCCCGCCTGCGCGCGTGTAATTTGTTTGTCAACCTGCCACTGCCCCACCGTATAGGGTATTAATATATAGCACGAATTCCGCGGACGGTGGATGGTCTACTGTCGGTGAACTCTGCTACTTATACATGTGTAAAAGCGTGGAAAAATATGAGGCGCGCTTGCGCTCACCCTTTGGCCTTTACGAGTTTATTATATGCCTACTACTACACAATATGCCAAAAACGCCCAAGCCTCTGTAATGGGCCAATATGATATATACGCGATATTTGCCAGAGGGTCTACATGATGATAAACTGCTCGTACGCATGCTACACGCTTGTGACACATTGTTGTAATATATAAGTTCGCGAGATAATTATAATAGATTCGATAATATGAGCTTAATCAACTGTGAACAGATGATGGTTGTAAAACGATTGGATGTCTAATTTAATTAAAAACATCGAATATGACACGCGTCGTTTTTTTTTTATTGCTGCCTGATTTCGAACGAGAGCTGAATAATTATATCTTTATAGGGAGTTAATGAAGTATGTAATTGATATAATTAACTTCTAGAACAATTTTATGGAACGTAAAAATTATTCCAAATTATAAAACACGTGTAAAAAATCGAGTATTTCGCTACCGTCTTTAACTATTTTCAAAAGTTAATTTGGGTAAAGTCCCCAAAAATAAAATTTCGAAATAAATCGGAGTTTCGGGGAGGGAGAATGGGGAACTCTAGGGCAAAGCTTATTGTTCGTCATAATCATAGTCGTTTTTGGAAAAATAAAATATTCATACAGCATTTGAGCCGAAAACTTAGACAATAGAGGCAGATTCTTGTTCTCTATCGCTAACAAGGGCCGAACAATCTAGGCAATTGTAATTTGTTTCGAAAATCCATTGATACTCTCACAATGGGAATTCGAGATGGAAAAACACACGAGAAAAATTGGGGAAAATAACTCGCAGCTAATCATTCATCATCAAGGGTTTAACAACAGCAAAGAGAACAAGATATATATGTACTGTAACACGAGACGAAGAAAAGTGAGCAAGGGATCAACAGCGGCAATTATGTATGAGAGCGAACGTGACGCGACACACGGAGATTGCAGAGCGCACAAAAAAAAAGTGGTTGGAAACAATCGGAGGAAGATTATAAATGACACATGAAAAGCGAATAAAATATCACTTGAAGCACAGCTCGACTTTGCAGTTGCTCGGTGGTGCTCACGGTATATGTTATAGTACTGTGCGAGTGTACTTCTTTTTCATAAAAAATTAATACGCGCGCCGCGTGTATAGCGGAGCACAAAAGAAGCGACTCTTTAGATATTCTTTCTACGTATACTCTTTACACGAGTGTATCTATTTCTAGGCACGGGCAAATAGAAAATATGCACATTATAAATTCCACCCCATTCAACGAGCATGTATAACTATTGAGATCAAGTTTTTTTTTAAATTTAAGCTCTTTCAAATCATAAACATAAAATAGAAAATGATTTTTGGTAGCAAAAGTTAATTTTTGAACTTTTTCCAATTCTTATGTAAAAATATTTTATTTCAGCTACTTAGTCATGAATTTTTATGGACAGATGAAGAAAGCTCATACCTAAATTCGTGTTACAATTTCACATACTAGATAAATGTTTTCCATAATATAAATGTAAATAACTAATATCATACATAATATCGTATGAGCAAATTTTTTACAAATGAAATGAAAAAATGGCTTGACTTATCCTGAACTTATTTCAAAACTAGGTTACAATTAAAAAACTATGAATGCCCTAGAGCAGAAGAACTGAATAAAAAATGATTTACCAACAAAGAAAGGAGAAGAACAATAGCGAAGAACAATATATGTCAGTTTAGTTAACGTACTGAAAGCTCTAGTCAATTTTTGAAATTTGTCTTGAAACTAAAAAGTGGAGAAATAATGCTACTTCCACTTTGACCCTCAGATTTCTGTTTTTTTCATTTTAATCATTTTTTGTATTTGAAATGAAACTAATGATTCTCTAATGAAATCATTGGTATAATATACATTTTTTGACATTTATTCAGACTAGATGGAAATACTACTTCATTAATTATTCAGCCTTTAATAGAATGAGATGATAATATTAAATAAACATCTTTAACATACATTTTCCAAAATGACACAGTAATTAATGGATTTCCTATCTATGCTATTTCTACAACTTACTATTCTTATTTTGTACTATAAACTGTTGCTATACAAAATAATGGTAATCAATGAATATATCATGATGCATTTATACCATTAAGCTTATGACTGAACATCTTCAAGTGACGCTTAAAACTCCACGTTATCATCTTCAGCTCTGTTGATTGGATCGCCTTTTAATAATGACACTATCAAACTGCAAATAGTAATTTTAGTTAAAATATTTGAATTAATTCAGTTACATTAATCATTGACATTAACTTACCAATATAAGTAAATGAAGAAGAACAATAAATAATATCCTAGATAAATCATGCAGTCTCGCATGTGTTTTTTCAATTGTCCTCTATTATGTATTTCAGTTGGATCGTATACACCCATATTACCTTTTGGTGTAGTGTATATTTCATATATTAGCCATGCTGACATAGGTATATTAGCTAGTGTCAACAGCCATTGACCATGCAACAGCAGAAGCACCAATAACAAAGTGTGCGATATAACTTTTGGATAAACCCACTGGAAAATATAAACGAATGAAATAAGTATGAGTAAATCATCAATGCGAATTAAACTTCTTACCGTATTCAATCTCGAACAACATTGCTGAGCGTTCAAATAATCACATTCAAGATCTGATAGTGTTATAACCTGTATTTAATAAGAGTTAAGAAAATTATGTGACAGAAAAGGTAGTTTCCTATTTGATTTTCTGTTCTATAAAAAGTATGAATGCATGGATGTGAAAGGCAGTTACACAACCCATAATTATAACTTTTTTTGTTACATATTATCATATTAAGTCAAAGTTTCATCATTAGTGAATATAATTTTGAGTTGTAGCTTGTATCAAAAAATTTTTAAAAAAACTTTTGAACCTAAAATATATCGTTTACTCTAATTCACAAGTAACAATTGTTGAAAAGGATACAAAATAGACGAGCACAAAGAGCAATAAGCCGGTGTCCAATATTGCCAAGGCAAAGATCAGCGGTTCCGGTATCCAGTCGAGCATTTTGGCGTTTTTTTCATACACACGCTCTGTTGCACAATCGTCTATTATCACGAAGTCGTCGACATCGCTGCACACTTATGGGAATTCAACAGGCTCAAAAACAGGGCACTACAATTTGTACAAAGTAAAGTATTGCAACGAGAAAGAGCAATGCGTGATATATATCACCTCGCGGCGGAGGCTATTAGTCAGAGGTGCAATCGCTACGAGCAGAACTGCTATCTTTATTTTAGTTTGATGGTCTAGTGACAAAAGTGCCGCTATCGCTATTCGCTGCAGGGTATTTTGCGACTCGGTGCGGACGGTCTTAAAAATTACCTAGTCTTGAATAATCGAAGTATCCGAAACGAAATATCGATAACACCTAACGTAATCTAATTTTTAATCGACTTTCCACTCGTATTTTTCAAAAATTTCACTCGAGCCAGCGTCGATTCAAAAACCCAACGAAACAATGACATCCATTCCAAAACTCCCTAGGTTTGTTGTTGCGACGAGGTGATTGTGTTTCGAGTCCTAGCAGCCGCCGCCAAGCATGACATGATGCACGGCAAACCGTCGCGCAGCAGACCAGACTCGGAGTAGCGCTTGTGTGTACGGGGCTTTTACTACACCTGGTCAACCAGTATCAGGCGCGGACCAAGCAAACAAATCGATTTTCTGCTTTCCTGTTGTACACAGAAACTCAGGCACATAAGTACGAGGCGTTTTATCAGTTTTATGACAAATTATTGCTAATAAAGTAATGTTAAATAGTGTTAATTATATCGGATAAAATAATTATCGATTTTTAATAAACTTTGATTGTTAAAGACAACAGAAAAATCGTTGAATTTTCAAGAAAACACCAAGTCAACATTTTATCAGGTAAGTAACATAATTTTCACTTCATACGCAAGATTTCTATATCGATTTCTGTTTTATTACAGTAAACCGACAGTTTTATAAGAAATGTTTCGCGAATCGCCAAAGGTTATTATCGAAGATCCCGATGCTCCCTCGGCGACATTCGCCGCCAACATCCGCATGGAGGATTTATTAGAAAAATTAAAACTATTGAATTACGACACCGAATTCGTTCAAAAATATAAGATGAAATACATAAGCAGGTAATGAAATTTATTCGATTACTTTTTAAGCCATTTTTACATATTTTTTATTTTTTCACAGGCACTACTTCATGGTGCCTACAAATCCAGGCGAGCAATTCTTCATGTTTACCTCGTTGGCCGCGTGGCTGATCCGCAAAGCCGGCAAGAACTTCGATCCGCCCCAAGAGTCGGACGATCCCAACGCGACCATATCGCAAATATTGGACTTCATGAAGAGCATCGACGCGGCCGTGGATTTTCCGCCGAACAAGCTGAAGCAGGGCGTGGGCGAGCACGCGGTCTTCGTCCTCGACCATCTGGCCGACAACGCCATCAAAGTTTCCAACTTCAAGTGGCAAAAGTACGTTTGTCTTTTTTCAGATGTGTGACTTGTATAGTGTGTTGATTTTTGTGCTTTTGCTTTGTGTATATAGAAGTCAAGTACCACCGGACGAGACCGAGGTCGAGCCCGAGTTGGAGGAGGACGACGCGGAATTGATTTTGGAAAAGGTGGAGGAGGAGATGGTCACGGATTACGATGACGAAGAAGACGATGCCGTTCACGTGGATAATATCAATAAATTTTACCGAGACTCGTCGGTTAGTCCGTAGATTGATTATTATATTAAAAAAAGAGAAAAGTTACAAGTCGATTTTTCGGATTCAAGCACGCCACCCAGAAACCGGACAAAATTCTGGAATCGACGGTCGACGCCGAGGAATGGAAATTGGAGCTGGAAAAAGTCTTGCCGCAATTGAAGTTGAACATCGACGCTGGTAAAAAAAAAAAAAATAATTTACAAACTTTCAAACGTCTCTCCTACTTTTCTCATTTATTCATTCATTGATCATAGATTCGAGAGATTGGCAGGCGCATCTCGAGCGCATGAAGTCGCTGCACGCGAGCATGACGGAAAATCTATCAGGGACGAAAGGTCAACTCGATAAGCTGTACATCGAGATCGGAAGAACGTTCGATAAAATTAATAATCGAGAAATAGAGCTGAATAGACAATTGCAGCCGCAGCTGCAAGAGTTGAGAGTTTTGCAGGTATGTCCGAGTGAAAGACTTTACGTTCGCGCGTCCATTGTGCATAATATCGAAAATCAACTTTGCATACAGGAGCAGCTGTTGAAAGTCAAGGAAAAGTATCGGGACATCAGCGGTGGCGTACAGGAGCGCACGAAATCTCTGAACAGACTAACTGACGAATTGGAGCAGGTGAAGAAGGAGATGGACGAGCGAGGCGCTAGCATGACCGACGGCAGTGAGTATCGTATAGATTTTTTTCGATGCACCGCAGAAAATTTCATTTCTTATTTTGCTTTCCAGCGCCGTTGATCAACATCAAGAAGACAGTGGGCAAGATGAAGAGCGAGATATCCGAGATGAGCCTGAGAATCGGCGTGCTCGAGTACAGCCTCATGTGCTCGCGCGTGAGAGACCGAGTCCAGCTTCAAGAGGACATGAAGGGTTCCACCGGCAATGTCGCGCTCTATTGATTTTAGTTTTTTTTTGTTATTGTCGTGCCGAATGAATCATAGCCGCATAAATTATTGTAGAGAAGAGAAAAAAAAACAACGATTGACTCATACGCCTCATCTCGCAAACTCGTTTGGCACAAATGCATCGAATTGCGAAGCACAGCTTATCTTCTCTCTCTCTCTCTCTTTCTTGGATGTTATAAAGGAGGTCAAAGATAAATTATTATTGCCCTTTACCTCTCTACTCATCGTTTATCGGACTCTTCGATAAAAGAATTCGCAAACTCCTCTGCAACGATCGGACGTGTGCGCGCTGAAACTTATAATTGATTTTCAGCATAAAAATATTTCTCACGTCCGGTATAATTCTCTCTCGCGAGCGCGCGGGCGAAACTCGATTTATGCTGTCAATTTTTGCCATTTCGCTGCGCTGCGTCCTCCTCGAAAAATTTTTTATGCTATTAAACACGTTTCTTTCGAGCTTCGCCAGTGCATCTCTCTCTCTCTCTCTCTCCCCTACTCTCCGTTTAGCTTATCACTATTATAGTGCGGTGGCGGCGACGGCGGCAACATACAGCAGCAGCATGAGAAGGAAGAGTGAATTCTGACTCTCCGAGCAAAAGAGAGAGAGAACTAAATGCTACTATAGCGGCAGCAGCAGCTGATATGTTTTTCGCATCATGATGCAGTACGCGAACGGCCATATCGTCGAGCCTTTCGCGTTTTCTGCCATGTCTTTTCTCTTGTCATAACAAAATTTGATCTCACTCACTTGGGGGCTTGGCAGCTCTAGATGTCCGAATTTCCGTGCGTCGTGATTTTTAGACATTGACTGACTTTTAGCGTATGTATATTTACTTTTATTCATTATTGGCATTAATTGTTATTGGATGTGTGTGATGAGTGTATACCCGGAGCTTTATCGTCGTCGTGGGTCGCAACTTCGAGATAGCGCCTTTTTCATTGTAAATACGCGAGATTTCATTGCAATTCCAGACGTTGTTTACTTCTTTTATTATAAAATTCTGGGGCAACTCTTTGATTCGATTTAATTTCAAATATATCCTCGTTAATTGTATCGTTACTAATTTTTGATTCGCTACATCGACTCTCGATTGGCTGTATACAATATAAAAAATGTATCGCATCATGTCTGTCGTTCAATAAAACGTTCGTATACGTACAATAATAACAAACCTTTGTACACTGTGTGTGTGTCACTGACAAAGCGCAATATATAATTCGCAAAATAAATAATTATTGTCAATTATCTCGTTCGTCAAACACAGCCGTAATGTTTATTATTTTTTTTTTGTTCTTCAAATGGAATTCTTTTAACCACGCCGTGTGCGTAGTATCTTTATCGAGGTGAAACGAAAAAAAAGGAGTTTATTTACTACGCGCAACTAGCGAAAGCACGTGCGCGTTGGTGCATTAATATTTTTTAAAATTTATTATTCTCATTTTTTTGCTGAAAATTGTATGTGTATCAGAGATACCTGTAATTAAAAATTATTTTTGCTTTTTGCGATGCCAAGGTATCCGATCTTTACAAAGATAAATTATACATCGTCTAAAGAGATAATAAGTATCTCCTAAAAATGTATCGAAAATAATATAGTACGTGCCATAAGTGGCGTCTATTAAACGAATCGAATCGTCACGCACGAGCGACGAAGTTTCATTGAACTTCAGTCGGAAGTAAAAAAAAAATGTTACGATCGATTTTTATTAAAAATTTTGTAATCCAGATGCACGCAAACTTATCGAAAGCAAACTACACGAATCGAACTGTAGTTCGATCGATCAAAATAAAGTTTTGATCGCCCGAGGCGAATTTCACCAAGTTCTCATCTCAACTTCTGGTTAAATGCAACTTTCCTTTTCACTCCACTCCGCCGTGCATCAAGCTCGTGGAAAGGCATTGAATAATCGCGCACACCTGTTATTTTACTTTCTCTGACGTATTAGCAGAAGTTATAGAGTTGTTGGTGTGTGCACATGCGCCGCGATTTATCCAAGATTCATATAAGTAATATATACTTCCTGCCAAAATCATTTTGAAAAATCGAAATATAATGTTAGATTCGGTCGCAAAAGTTTTCAGCAGATAATATCTTGTTTATTCGGTCTCAAGGCTCAATGTGCCATATTTAGCGCTCGATTTTTGAGAAACGAGCAGTTGTGATCCTCCGAGACTTGTTTTTTTTTTTTTTTTTTGCAATTTCGCTTGCAAAACGTGCAGACATCATCGACTCGCATGCATGTATGTATGTAAGCGACGCGTCGGAACCGTTTCTACTCGAAAGATCGTGAAGTTACATATTGTTATATTATGTTATGATTGCAATACCGGTTATGTAATATATTAAAAAATACAATGCAATATAATATTCCAGTTGTTTATGTACACAAACGACTTGAACGATGATTCGTATATTTTTTTTATCAAATTATCGTTACTTGTAATCAAATGTAAATTAATAATTTTTGATCGAGTTTATAAAAATAGCTCCTCGTCGATTAAAAAATAATTTATTTTGCAATCAATGCATGACGAGCATTTAAATATTTGGAAAAAAAAAATTTGGAAAAAGTAATATGAGTATAATTCATATACCAAAGGTGGGAATCGCTTTTGCCTCGCACGTGAGTCATAATTCATGAATAATAAAATTATGTTTAAAAAAAAAAAATGTTCACCGAACGTCATTTCTCGGAGGCCAGAGCAGTCTTGCTTACTATCATTTTTTGTCATTCAAATGCTCATTCTCACGTTGGATTGAAAATTTTTCACATGCGCGTGGGTGTTATCTCGAGAGCATCGTTCGATTAAGCTCGAGCATATATTGTTGTACAGAATATCTGATTCAAAATGTAAAACAATCTTTTCGAAAAATCGCAAGATTCAAAATTGTTATGGTCTTCGTGTAGAATAGCTATAGGAAAACGAAAAAGACAAGAGCACACAATTGCGCGGCTATAGCTACAGCCAAGTATACTTATCGAAATTAACACTCGCTCGTGTAAAGCATATCGATACGCTAAATGTATAAGCCTGAAATAATACGGAGATAAAACGAAATCGCCACGGAGAAGTTATAAATCAAGAAATTATAATCTTCGTTGTGTACGCATTCTTATACATGCATAATTCGATGATATCTTCGCGAAGTGCGCTGCTGTGCTCTTGTATGTCTAGATGCGCGCGACATATATATACAAGCTCGAGCCGATGTGAAGCGACGAAAATAAGCTCCCCGACGCATATAGTACACGTTGTAGCGCGCGATATTAGCCGCATATATAAACTTATCGGAAATGCATGTCATTTACAACTCGGCATGAACGCAATGATGATGAGCTTGTATTATAGCCAATATAGGCAAATGTGGTAGTGGCGCAAGTATAGCGATTAAGACTGTCTGCTCCGAAACACGTGTTCTTCCACTCTTTTTTTTCTCTCTTCGTTTTCTTTCATCGATAGGCGCTTCGATATACGAATATATCTATCTATGTGTGTACAAACCAACATATCGGCATATCGCGAGTCCGTCAAGAGAGATCTCGAGCGCAGATCAACTTGTATCTCTCTCTCTCTCTCTCTCTCTCTCTCTCGGCGCAGCTATAGGTCACAGATAGGCGCTTATACTGCTTGCTTGCTGCTGTGTGCGAACAGAGATAATCGAAAATTCGCCCGTGCGATCGCGCTATATAGAGAGAGACAGAGACTCGAGTCAATCCTTCGTCGCCGACGACGACGACTAAGACTAAAAGACGCGTCTCGTTGTTGCCGAGTGGTGTGGGCTTTTGGCGCGTTACACGCACACACATTCATTTCGTAGTCGTCGTCGTAGCACACGTAACTCGGCGACGAGCGCACTTGTTTCATAGATGCATCAGTTTGTATACCACTGGCCACCGGGACAGTAGGGTCGGTGAAGAGTATAGTCGCTCTCTCTCTCTCTCTCGACACCGCGCGAGTGATACATCGTTACTTTTTTTGTTTGTTTTCGTTCGTTTTGTTTGTTGTCGTCCGAGTGCATCGCATCATCAGCAGCAGCAATTATGCAAGCCGCCGATTCTCCTGCTGCGGCCGACAAGCCGCGTTTCTTTCAAGCGGCCGCCACCGCCGATCCGCAGTACGAGACTCAGCCGCGCGAACGAGTCGATCCGGACAAGCCGTATTTTTATTTGACACCGCTGGAGGACAAGAACGAGAATACGAACGACGACGAGCGAGAAAAATCACACAACAGTGGCAGCGATCAATTGGACAGCGATAAATCGGAGAGCCTCGATTCTTACTCGAGTCCGGAGACGCTGAGCGTGGCTGACGATCGGGCGCAGGACGCGAAAGTAAACACTTCTTCTTCCAATTCGAGTCTCGAAGAGAATGGCATGAAAAGTGACGACTTAAGGGTGCCTAATACGAACTCCGTGATTTCGCCCATGGGGGCTAGCAAACGAGAGGACTCCGTGCAGCAGTCGTCGCGAGAGAATAAGTTTGCCGAAGCCGAGCGATCTCGAAATGATAATTCGGACGAGCCGATACCCAGTAGCTATGATTTGTCAGAGCAAAAGGCATTTCCAGCAGAGTGAGAAGGAATTTTTTTTTTTGTTAGAGAAGGGTTAAAAAAGTGATCGATCGTATGAAATTTAAATTTAGTTGTTGTCTAATTATCGAGAAGTGCGCGAGCTTTTTTCAATATGAACTAAATTTTTTAACGGACTTATCAAGTCAGAAATGATCCTGAATTTATTTACAATTTTCAAGAATAATTATTTTTCTAAATTAATAATTTTTGCCGTAAATTGTCCTATATTTGAGAAACAAAATTATTCCAGAACAATGTCAGTAATTCGTGTGATTATTCATGCAATGTTAAAAATCTTATCCGATTTGATCCGGAATCTTATCGTCGAGATTTCAGAAAGCTTTTGCAAGTAATTTTTACAATGGTTCCTTAAATTCATTGACAAGGAGATCTTTTCACCAAAAAGTTAAAGATCATTACCAAAATATTACTGGGCCTCAGGTACTCAATAATCAAGCCTTTATAAAAAGAACAATTTTTGAAATAAATTTTGGGATAAAAATCGAAAAATTAGCTTTGGATAGGTATTGAATCAAACTAAGCATGTAAACTTGATTATTAGATACTAGGAGAACCCAAATTTTTTAAATAATGATCTGTGACTCATAGATGGGGAAAGTCTTCTTGTTAGCGCGACAAAAAAATTTCAAACGTATTTGATAAAAACGCATGGAAATCCTAAAACAGCTTATGAATCATATAATAGAAAAAATGAACTTTTTTATTCGCTTAGCTTTTTTAGCGATTGAATTAGCCACATCTTTTTAAATGATTAATGCAGAAGGTGGGAGACTTGAGCGTAATAATGAGAAATTTAAATCATTTCAATTTATAAATAAAATTCATTTGAGCTCAGCACATCAATTTTCGTCGAATTAAAATTACATCGCTCACTGTCGATATTTAACTTAATTCATCAGAAATTGTCAATTGAATTGAATCTAACAATGAACCTAACTGAAGATTATTTTGTGGTGAAGTCTGATAATAAAAGTAAACGCGCACAACACTTCTTTGTATATAAATTCAGATTATTTCGTCAATGATTTAATAAAGCTTAGCTTACATTAATTCTACAGGTATTATAAATTTTATCTTGAAACATTATATTCGTTTCTTCATCAAAAAGTCAAGAACTACTGAAGATGTAGCTTTTATCGTTAACAAACTGCTTTCACGATTCTTTATAAAATTATTCTTACGTAAGATATGAGCTAAAAATTACATACATCGATCACTTTTTAACAAGTTTCTATTGAGATAGGCGAACTAATGATGAAAAAAACTATTTACGTAGCTCTCAAGATACCAAAAAACCATCGATACCGAGTAGAAAAGAGTTGAACGGAGGTAGAAAAAATGTCGACGATTCTAGAAAGATGAACGATAGTAGGTAAGCTTCAAAAACACAAACCAAATCTCAGTAAAAACTCCATTTGTAAAACCCGCTCGAACGAAACGAGATCGTCACTCAACGCGTCCAGTGACCGGTAAAAAGAGTGCGCCTCGCTCGCCGAAGCTCCGAGTTTCGAAATATAGTCGAGCTTTAATCTGACACATTTTATCGCGCGACGCACACAGTGCGCTGCGCGTCCGTATGGGCATGTTCTCAATGGAGCATGCATACGTACGCTGTCAGTCGCGGTCAGCTGATTATACCCGTTTTGTCAATAATGAGCAGAAAGACAATCGTCGTCGGTTAAAACGATGCGTTTTAGTCATCGTCGATTGTCGTCGTGCTGCAGTCGTCGCTGTCGCTGCCGTCGGGCAAAGCATTGGCAATTATTCGAGCCGTTTCGTGCGGACTCGCATGTGAAAACTGTTTTTTTTTTTTCTTATCCCCCTGCGCGCGTGTGGGCAATAGCGAGCGAGCGCAGCTGACGCCTATACAGCGAGATTGCGATCTAAAGACAATGTTTGTTTGTGCGATTGGGGAGAGGACTGTGTGTATATCGCTGGTTCGTAGCTTGGAGATCGAACATTTTTGTACTTTATTTCTTTCCGATTCTCGTAGTCTTTTAAATGCAACGAAATCGTATACCTCGATAAATAACTTCACAAAAATAATTTTTTCAATTGATGCAATTAACGGTTGAACTAATAGAAAATTATAACTTTCAGAAAACCTAAAAACACTAAAGAAATGTTGAAGGTAAAGAAAAAGATCATGATTATGATGCCAGTGGCATTATTTGCCTTGATATTTGGTATTACCACTGGCATACTTTGGCCGACGTTTTTTAATGATATTCTTCAAAAGGTATGTTAAAAACTTGCTTTTTATCATTCATTAATTGTTATTTAATGCTAATTTAAATTTTTTTAGGAGTTAACATTAACCAATACATCGACTAGTTATGATATTTGGAAGGAAACGCCTGTACCAATGTATTTAAAGATGTACATGTTCAACTGGACGAATTTTGAGGAAACTTTGAAAAATACATCTGTCAAGCCTCACTTTGATGAAGTTGGACCTTATGTTTTCAGGTAGTTTTATAGAAGAATATTAATTTTAGAATTAGAATCAATAATCCTAAAAACTTTTTATTGACGTTTTCTTATCATTCTTATTTCAGAGAAGTTGATATAAAAATGAATAAAACTTGGAATAAAAACGGAACAGTCACGTTTCGAGTTAAACGTGTGTGGCATTTTATACCTGAAGAATCTAGAGGAAATTTGACTGATGAAATTACCAATTTAAATCCAATAGTTTCAGTGAGTTTGCATCTGTTAATTTTTGATATTTTGATGAAAGCTTGTTGTTAACAATCGTATTTATAATGTTTTAGACTGCTGCCTATTTGTTCAGATACTATCAACCTTTTATTAAATTTGTGTTCAATCAACTGTTCGAAAAAATGGAAAATATTGTCGTGACAAAAACTGTTCAGCAATTATTATTTGATGGATTTGATGACAAATTATTGAAAATTGCCAATGCACTCAAAAGGCATAATGTGAATGTTGAAGTTCCCTTTGATAAATTTGCATGGTTTTATCAGGTAATGTTGACATCTAATTTTAAATTAGATAATAATGAATAAACCATTTAAATGATTAGTTTTTTCTATAAAAAATTAAATATTTTCGGTTAACGTCGGTATATCCGTTATTCACGCCCAGTATACCTTCCCCTTAATCTATTTAATATGATTTAGATGATTAATATGTACTTATAATTTGTAATTTTAATTTTTACAGAGAAATAATTCAGAAACTTATGATGGAATATATAATATGAATACCGGAAGTTCCGATTTTTACGATATGGGTATGGTTAGAGAGTGGAAATACAAAGATACATCTGACAGTTATCCAAACTGTGGGCATATCAAAGGATCTATTGGAGATCTCTGGCCTCCATTAAAAAATAATAAAACACTTTCTGTTTTTTCACCCGATATTTGCACGTAAGTAAATTTAAAATCAAGTTAAAGTAAAAAAAAAATCTCGAAACATAGTTAACTTATCATTTTTCTATCATTTTAGATCGTTAAATTTGAAAGCCAAAGGCACCAGTACATGGCTGGATGTCACTGGCAGCAAGTATGTATCGGACGAGGATACGTTCGATAACGGGGGTAAAGTAGATTCAATGAAATGCTACTGCCAAGGTAGAGACTGCCAACCTAGTGGTACATTGAATATTTCATCTTGTAAATTTGGTGCACCGGCATTCGTCAGTTTGCCACACTTTTATCTAGCTGATAAAAGCTACGCTGAGAAAATTTCAGGAATGAATCCAGATGAAGATAAACACGAATTTCAATTAGTAATCCATCCAGTAAGTTTCCTTTTGCCTAGTGATATTTTTTTCTGTGCATAATATGATATGTATTTTTCATTTTATATATTTTTTTCCCTTTAAGGACACTGGCATTCCGTTACAAGTTAGAGGCACTTTACAGATCAATTTCTACTTGTATTCAGATGACAAAATAAAGTAAGTTGTACATGTAGGAATCATTTAATATTTTATCAAGCATTATTTATTAACAATAAAATATTTAATATTTTTCAGAATTTTCGATCGATTTGCCGGTACGTTTATACCAATGATATGGTTTACTCAAGAGGTGAAAATAACACCCGAGTTCGCGAAAAAAGTCAAACTTCTCGATCTGTTACCTCCCGTTGTAAGCGGAGTATTGTGGGCCATAGCAGGTATTGGAGTGCTATTAATTTTAATCTCCATCAGTATCTTTATTCGTCAAAAAAGGAAAGACGACGAAGTTCGCCTCTTGAATAACGACAGTGATAAAGATCCAGAAGTTCCAGTCACCGATGAAGCTTAATTTAAATTGAATCGTTGGCCTTTAAACTGTGTACCATGAAATGGTATAAATACACATATTACTTTTTTTATTAATTATTTTAAGATAAAACTGTGCATCCGTATAGCTATCCACGATGTTACTTTTCACTTAAAGTTATCTTAATCGAGTGGTATTTTAGCGGATGATCTTTAAAATCAAAATAGGGTACTTTACCCAGTGATTGGCCGCTTTCAACCAGTTAATAACTGATTTTTATAAATGTATTTCTAATTGCTTTTTTTAATATATTATAAAAAGCGGTATTCACTGGCTGCTGGTCAATCATTGGATCAGTTACCCCTAACTGATTACAGTAAAAAATAAGTTTATTTTCAAAAGCCTTCTAATAATACTTCCGATAAAGCTAAAGTATTTTTAAATACATGTACATTTAAATTGTATTTAAGCAAAAAAATGTACGCATCGTTGTCTCTGCAATGAAAATATTATTATTCAACTGTACATATTGTTGAGCTATTGAAAATACTCTTCGAGTTTAAATTCATAATAATTAGATTTTTATACTTATGTGTATTATGATAGGAGTCTAATAATTATGTTTTATTCTATGATTATGTATATTTTTCTGAGAGGATAGAGTTAAAGATTTTATACAGTAAATAGCTTGACTGCCGTCAATTTTAATGGATAAAGACATTCACAGTCGAGCAGTGAGTCTTTGCTGTAAAAAAGCTTCCATCGTTGTTAAAAATTACAAGCTGAGTCATATATTTTATAAATATGTAAATAGGAAAAGATTGCGATATCGAATCAAGTAAAATGTAAAGAGTTATTATTTGAAATATTTCTATCGCATATTAATTTACTTAATAATGAAATAGTTTCCGGTAAATTTACTCATAAAAAAGCTAAATGCAGTTTATTATTTGCAGATTGTTATCGAAGCAAAATAATTGACGAATTGATATGAAATATGTAAATATATTTAAAAAATTCTATTGTACACGTGATTTAATAGCCACAAAAAAGTTAAAGCTGTGATATTATAAATTACTTTATCAGTTTTTTTTTATCCTTCAAACGTCAATTTACCCTGATAATTTCTAAAACATATGCAGTTACTCTTTAAATATTGTTAAACTAACTGTAAGTCATAATTTATTAATCCAAGTCCTTATTCTTTGGATATTTCGCTGTGCGTTCCGAATTTTTCATCTATATTAAGAATACATATGTAAAAGTTGGCATATATTGTGTCAACGAATTGTCTCGAAACAAAATCCTCGAACGACTTGATTGGCCAGTCAAATTTTACAGGAATGAGCGTGACTTGTTTTTCCATGAACATTATCCATTACTGTTATATTTTAATATTAAGCATAAAATATGTAAAATAATGAATAAGTTCAAAAGAGTTTGAAGTTGTAATAATAGCGTTTGCAGCGAGTTGAACAGGCCTTGTATCGTTAAATTATAAAATATGAATGAAAAATGAAATAGATGCAAATCTAATTTTTTATACAAATTTATTTTTGAAATATTTTATAGAATTTTGTAACATTTTGAGAAGCTTTAAATCAATAAAATTTTATGAAATCGAAGTCATTTGTCAAATTATCCTCTTATCCTATTTTATAAAATTGCTAGTCTCATTGTCTAACGATGCGATATCGTGTTGTCACAGATTTCTAAAGTTATTTTAACGTGGTAGCCTTTAAGTTACATGGTTGGAGTGGTGAGTAGGTAGCAGATTGTTATAATTTTTTGAACTAAGAAAAAATTATAGTCGCGCATAAGAACCGAATAAATAGAGGAAGTGCAACATTTCACTGAATTACATAAATGCGCATTAACTACATTATAGGTGAGATTTGAAGTCACCTTGTCTCCCAAATGATTTGTGGCAAGTTTCACATTGTAAGGGTTGAGACGATTCTGGCATTCAAATGATTTATGATATATTTCACATACAAAGAGTTTGTATGTGAAATTTAATTATGTGTTTTGTTGATGTGACGTTTAAGACTAATTTTTTGCTCAAATGATTTGTGACAATTATCACACTCGAAAGGTTTGCTCCGTTCATGTACTGCATTTATGTGCCTTTTGAGATTATTCTGATATCCAAATGCTTTTTGACAAACGTCACATTCGAAGGGTTTGCTCCGATCATGTACTGCGGTTTTGTGCTTGTCTAAGTTACCTTTTAGTCCAAATGATTTGTGACAAATCTCACATTCAAAAGGTTTGCTCCGATTATGTACTGCATTCATGTGTTGATGGAGGTCATATTTTAGTCCAAACGATTTGTGACAAATATCACATTCAAATGGTCTGCAACGTTCGTGTACTATAATTTTGTGCCTTTTAAGGTGAAATTTTTGTCCATATGATTTATGACAATTCTCACATTCGAAGGGTTTGCTCCGATCATGTACTGCGGTTTTGTGCTGGTCTAAGTTACCTTTTAGTCCAAATGATTTGTGACAAATCTCACATTCAAAAGATTTGCTCCGATTGTGTCCTAAATTGATGTGTTTATTGAGTACACCTTTTCCTCCAAATAATTTGTGACAAATATCACATTCAAATGGTTTGCTACGATCGTGTACTATAATTTTATGCCTTTTAAGGTGAAATGTTTTTCCATATGATTTGTGACAAATGTCACAGTCATATGGCCTAATTTTCTTACGTATTACGTTGATATGCCTTTTCAGACTATCCCTTTCTGTATAAGTTTTTTCACAAGTTTTACACTCATAACCTAGCTTGGTGTGAGAAGCTTTTTTAAAATTGTTTACCTGTTCAAATTCTTCAAATTTCCATTGGTGATTTACTTGAAAAGGGCATTTATTATGATAATCGAAACCCTTTTTTATCAAGATAATTAAGTATTTTTCGGTTTTAATTTGATTTTTCATTTTCACGATTGATGGATAACTCTTCAGTTCGGATTTAGAGGCTTTGCACTGGAAATCTATAAATATTTTTTCATCCAAATTTTCCTGCAACGCCAAAAAAAAAAAATTAAATTTTTATTTTAGCTTCGAATGGTGAAAGACAGAACACAATTTAAATCATGAAACTCACTGGTGACTTATCAAACGTGAACGTGTCAACGTTTTTGACTTCGCAAGAGTCCACCGAATCGGGAATATTAGCGCCGCATGCGTCTAGCCAAGTATCGTTCGGCTCTTCCTTTACCCTGGAAGAATAATCGAGTTCGATCAAACGATCCACGCACAAAATATCACGATACGCACATAGAGAAATAACCATATACCTAATTGTGTCTCCGTCGCATTCCATCGCTCGCTCGATTATATTTAACCACTGTGATTTTGGATACAATACCCGAACACTGAGGAAATATTTGAGGTTATACAATATGTTCGAATGTGTAACCTTATACACTCTACCTCGATTTGAGGTAGAAGCCTATACATTTTTTTATTTATTATTTTTTTTATAGACTCTTACTCACCGATGATTCGAAGAATTTAGCCTCTCGCTGGTTATTGAATGCACTACTCGTGTATTAGCGAAAAGACTCCGTGATTGTGATTGCTTCTTTGGCGATATACTTTCCCCCTTCCACCGACTGTGTAAGCAGTAATACCTGCATACATATAGAAGCAGTCGTATATGTCGCTAAAATGACACCGAACACGTGATAAAAGTGTAATTCATTCAGGCGCACCATTTTCTTACGACATTACATGTAGTGGAGAAAAATTCACAAAAAAAGAGAAATACGTCTCTGAACCCACATCGGAACTGCAGACGGTAGTAAAGTAACTACGGCGTTTGCGTCGGTAATTTTACAAAATAAATCTCGATCTTTTTTACTCTCAAACGCGATGACTTGATTTTGTCACTTTGAAAAAGTTTAGAAAAGATTGTTTGGTTTAAATTAAATTATGAAATTGCGTCTCTTGTTACCGAAACAATTAGTCTGTCTGCAAATCTATAAAAATTAGTCACTAATGCGCGTTTGGTCAATTTGGGGTAGCGTATCATATTTTGTGACGTCTATATTAAAAATACAGTGGCTAACTAAATGCTCGCACCATTTACAATTTTGAACAAGTCATGAAAAAAACTCTGAGCTGATCATTGCATGGAAAAGCTACAAGAACCAAGTTTGCAAAAAAAAACACCGAGATTAGGGTAATACACAATCATTTCAGAACGATTTTTATTGAAATTTTAGAAAAATATCTGTAAAAGTATCTATACATATTTTCAATTGTCAATCATCATTTATTCTTTCTATCTTCGCATGGGTAATCTTTGCGACCCCATGGACTGTTTTTTGGTGTCTTCTGAAATTGCTTGTATCCCCAAATGTCTTCCCACAATGGTCGCATGCGTAATCTTGGCGACTTTCGTGTACTGTCCTTTGGTGCTTCAACAAATCTGACTGACGTCCAAATTTTTTCTCGCACGTGTCGCAAACATGATCTTTATCATCTTCGTGTACTGTCTTTTGGTGCATGAGCAAATTTCTTTGAACCCCAAATTTCTTACCGCACTTGTCGCATGTATAATCTTTTCGACCTTCGTGTATTTCTCTTTGGTGTCTGAGCAATGTCGGTTGTCCAAATTTCTTCTCGCATTTGTTGCATGGATAATCTTTTCGGCCTTCGTGGACCGTCTGTTGGTGCTTCAACAAATCGGATTTTTGTCCAAATTTCTTTTCGCATTTGTCGCATGCGAAATCTTTACGACCTGCGTGTACTATCCTTTGGTGCTTCAACAAATCGGATTTTCTTCCAAATTTCTTTTCACAAATGTTACATGTCCAATCTTTGCGACCTTCATGGATTATCTTTTGGTGTTTGAGCAAATGCGTATTGTGCCCAAACTTCTTCTCGCATATGTTGCATGCATAATCTTTCCGTCCTTCGTGGACTGTTCTTTGGTGCTTTAACAAATCCGATTTTTGTCCGAATTTCTTTTCACAAATGTCGCATGCGAAATCTTTATGACTGTCGTGTACTATCCTTTGGTGGGAAAGCAAATTCGATTTATATCCAAATTTTTTCTCGCAATTGTCGCATACGAAATATTTGGGGGTTTCGTGTATTATCCTTTGGTGTCTTCTCAAATTAATTTTAACCCCAATTTTTTTTTCGCATTCGTCACATGAGTAATATTTACAACCACGATGAACTATATTTTGGTGCTTCCAATTTGATTTTATTCCAAATTTCATTTTACGCTCATCGCATACAAAATCTTTCCGACCCTCGTGTACTGTCTTTATATGCACGAGCAGACTATGTTTATTTCCGAATCTCTTGGCGCACTTTTCACATAAGTAATCTTTGAAAACTTCGTGGAATATTTTGTTGTGCTTGAGTAAATTCGATTTATTTTCAAATTTTTTTTCACATTTGTTGCACGTGAAATTTTCTCGATTTTTGTGTACTAATTTTTGATGTGTCAACAAACTCGTTTTTTTCACAAATTTCTTTTCGCATTTGTCGCATGCAAAATCTTTACAGATTTTGTGTACTGATATTTGGTGTCTACTCATATGACTTCCAAACTCAAATTTCTTCTCGCACTTGTCACATGAGTAATTTTTTTGTTTATTGTGAGTTGTGTCTCGGTGTGTTATCATATTCGATTCTTGTGTAAATGCCTCCTGGATAATATCACAAACATATTTTTTGTCGTTTAAAATAACAATGTCATGGTCACTTGAGTTATCTTTTGAAGAATCTTTTTCAATTTTCTCCTTACTTTTATGCATTTTTGTGCTTAAATTAACCGATGTATCATTCAATTTCGTACCACGAAAATTTAATTAGTAGATTTATGGCTTGTATCGTCGATAATGATAACAAACATTAAGCCGATCTGTTTTTATTATACACATGATCGATGTGTTAGGACCATGTCAAAATCATTTATGTTCATATTGTTGAAATTTAAGTTACCGATTTATCTGTTTATACTTACAATTAAAATTTTAATTTAAAACGATTTTTTCGAAGAATTTTTAGGCCTTAATCTAAGTATTTCCGAGCAAACTCCCAGCAAACAACATCGAGTGAATAGATCCTTTTACACAATATATGATAAAAATTTTTTATATTTAATCCAAAATTGGCTGCCCCTACGTCGCGACGCGTCGTGGCGTGATTGGCTACTCCTTAACTCACCACTGATTGATATTGACACTATCTTCTATTCCACTTAACGAGGTGTTTGTCTCCTCATTCACTATGAAAAAAACCGCTGCCAATTTATTGGCAAAATGCTTCCTCATAAAAAATGCGATTAACGAAAGGTTTGACTGTTAATAGTCAAATTTTCTAT
>CACVKI010140835.1:0-15157 GCA_902732785.1 Trichogramma evanescens | reverse complement strand
ATTATAGCGTACGAGTGACCGAACGTAGATTACCCCGATTGTATAATACCGCTGAGCGTTATATTTACCCCGTAAACGAGAAGCTCTGCTGCTGCTCTCTCTCTCTCTCTCTCTCTCTCTCTCTGTTTAAGCTGCAATTAATGTTTCAAATTGGCATGCAGCGAATGAGCGAGAAACAGCAGCAGCAGCAGCGAGAGGGAGGACAGTATATGTAGCCTATTTATCGCACATACGCCACTTATCAATGCGCACGGTATCGACGACGATGGATCGAGCTCGGGGGGGACGGGACGCGAATATAACCGAAAGAGAACGAGAAATACAGCGGAGGGCGAGTATCTAGCTCCGCGGCGATGCAGCTCGCTCATATTATATTATATCCAGCCTGTGCGCTGCCCGCAGCTGTCCAAATCCACGCGCGATCAGCTCCGCAGCTCTGGCAAAGGAGTTTCGCCGCGCGTCCGCCAGGACTCTCTCGGTACATTCTGCGCCTCTTGGTGTACGCGTATATGCGTGAGGGCGCGACTAGCTCGAGTGCACGTGCGAAACTGCGTACATACGACCACGAGCCAGCTCGAGCCGCTGATGGTGAGAGATACTTCTGATGTAGAGCTCGGAGTTTATACGAGGGCGAGAACGAGCTCGTGGACGCGTACGTCGAGATTTCGTGTCGTATAATGTGTGTTTGGCGCGAGGCAGCTGCATATACATACGTGTGAGCACGACGAGACATGTATGGATCCTCCTCGTATATAATATCCATCGCCGCGCGTCCCCCGGATCGCTATGGGCTACAGCACAGGTCATATATAGCTACTGCACACCGAGCGCACGTGTAGTCGTAAAGTTTATAGTGATACTTGGGATAGGGAAAGCTGCGGTAACAGGTATATGTATGCGCGCGTTGAAGATTCTACAATTAGTTATACGTGTAGGCGTAATAGGTATATGGCGCCTCCAAATGAATGTAAAATTCCGCGCGTTTCTGTGCGGCGGTGTCGGCAAAATTATTATACGACTACGACGACGATGGCGGCTCCTCTCGCTTCCAGGACGAGGCCATTTATCAATTTCAAGCGGCCCTGGAGTGGAGAACGCGCGCGAATGAAATATAGTTTATTAATCCCTTCGTTTTTTGGCCAAGTATAAAAATCCGCAACGAGGAAAAAAATTATGCAGGCGTAAGAGAGAGACGTAATAATGTCGCGCGCACGTGTTTCACACCCTCGCGCGCAGCCGGTATAATATAATCTCGCCATAAACACACCCTCGCGCGATCATCATTGGAAATCATCGTCTATAATATAAGGCATATCTGAGAGCCCCTTGGCGCGCGTCTTACATGCGTCCGTCACGCCCTTCTCTTCTTCGGCTCTCTCTCGCACACACACACACCCGATTATATCATATTATATTATTATTATATCATATCGATAAGGCGAAAAGTTGCTGTGCGAGTTGTTGGCCCGAGTTTTGCGCGCTGAGAAATGAATGAGCAGTGCACAAAGACGACGCGGACAGCTATCGTCACGAAGGGATCCCGTACGTATATAATATCGCCGGAGGAAATATTATATATATGTATCGGCTTATTATATTAACTTTAACGCGCAGTTTGCATCCGTGTATATTCTGTGTGTATGTGCGTGTGTATTTACAGGCGGTGGCTATAGTTGTGTAGTTTGAATACCACCCCAAGGAAATACCCCGACGCGACACAACACAACCCAACAGCGAATCGCGCCGAGAGCAGCGTATGCAACGAATTTTGCCTTCGTCCCCCGTCGTCGTCGTCGTTGGCATGAGCACCCAGAGCAGATATTCCACGTATTATCAATGAACGGGGGGGACGTGTGCCGACGCTATTACGCGTAATTCGACTATATTGCAATACCCATCGATACGATATACACACAGCTCGTATATATGTAATGCGCGCGAGGGACAAAGCGACGCTGCGGAGAGAAATAACTGTACATAAGTTTCGGCGCATACTTTCGTTAACATATGCACGAGCGTCAAACTGTATACACACAATGGAACGAACACGTCATAAATGCGTATCTAACCCTCAGATTTTCCCGACTTTTTATCAAGATAAGTATACGTGCGAGTTTCGTCGCGATCGACTCGCAGACGTTAATACCTTCTTTCAAATCTACCCCGGCTCCATGCCGACTCCTTTCCCTTTTCTCACCGAGGAAACACCCCGCAACACAAATGTACACACACGCGCGCGCAGACGTTGCGTAACTTCCGAAAGGAGATAATAAAACTCGGGGCATTGAGCAATCTTGGCAACATATATTTATAAAAATACGGGCCAACACTCGAGCGCGGCTCATATCCCAGACATATTTTCTTGTTCCGACGCTGCTAGCCGATGTTATTCTAAAAACTATCTACTTAGGTATACTTTTATATTCAATACATTTGCGATGGGCCGAGGAGGAGGCTATGTATGTGTACATAGCACATGCTACTTGCATGGCTAGGGTCCGCGTTGGCGCGTTTCTAGCACTCCCTCGAGTATCCCTTACTCGCACCCGAAGCGGCGAAAAAAAGAAGAACTAGAGATATAGAAAGGGAAAAGGCAGCGGCCGTCTGTAGTAGTATTTTATCCAACCATCCTCTATTATATAGCTATCGTCTGCGACTCTCGATCGAAGGGTTACAGACTTGGCTGGTATTACGTTTTTTTTTACTCTCGTACCGTACACGTCCTGTACGGTATGTGTGTGTGTGTGTGTGGCGCGTCGTTGTCTCTAGCTTACCTCCGCGAGGGCCTCTTTGTCATCCGCACAGCAGATATATATACACTCGCTGCTATTTCTCCCCTTTACAACTCTGGGCTTTGCTCGATACCGCACGATATGACTCTTTATACGTTACTTTTATTGATTCTATTTTTCAGCATTACTTGTATCCATCAGAGCTGCGAAAGCCACGTTTTGAGCCGCTATATACCCATTATATATCGCAAGTCGAAGCAGAGATCTCTCTCTCGCTCTTTCTCGTGCTTGCGAGCGATAGTAGTAGTAGCAGCTATACACACGCCTGGCCGATTATACACTCTTTCCAGATAACTCGCGAAAAGCTCCTTCTAAAAGCTTATACACAAGGCGAAGCTTGCGGTGCGGGGCTGATGTACACACATATATATAGAGCCGCGTTAGGGCATAATCGATGGATTATGTTATTGGCGCGACAATGTCGTCGTCTATTCGTAATTCGACGAAACCTCTATATATAAACGCGCGATACACGTGCGGCGACGCGCAAACTCGAGCGGAATGGAAAAAGCTGAAATTTGCATCGCGTCGTGACGGAGAAAGCTCGGATTCGCGCGGCGCTACTAAGTGTATTATGCATGGCTTGGGTAAGCACGAGTTTATTGAGCGAATTTAGGGAAATATGCAAAATGAACTTCTATGCACACGTGTGTGTGTGTATGGCGTCAACGAGAAATTTGAGCTTGCAAGCTCGGGGAGATCGGTATAGCGAAAGAAGCATTTATTACGTAAGCCAAACGTGCAGTAGCAGCAGGTAATGGTGCGAGTGCTTTTATCGTTTATTATCCTCCGAGATCAAACTTGCGCTGCTGCGCTCACTCGCTATGAATACGACCTTTTTGAATAGTATTTTATCAAATACAGTAACGGAGCTGTATAATAATGAGGATATTTGAATGATCGCTTGGCGTGTTCAACCGCTCTCAATGTTTACGATATCGCGCGAAATGACGATTGATATTCCGAGGAATTGTAATGTTATTTTTGTATAATCGAGGGTCAAATTTTCGCGTTGCATTTTTTTATACGAGAATGACGAATTAACGAAAACAAGTTCGAGTGTATCGACAGGTATCCATTTCGTTGCTTGTATTGACATTTTGTCATAGCTCGTCGCAAGTATATATCGCTGACGGCACACGAATGACTCGTTTGCGAATTCATTCCGAAAAGTATTCGTACACACGTGTGTTCTGTATCTACGATTAAAAAAATGTTTTCACAGCGTTTAAAGTGCGTAAATTACAAGAAACGCTCGAACTTTTTTTTTCACCGCGTTGAACCGTTAAATTAATTTTATTTTGTACAGAACGCACTTTTGTTGCGGCGCGTAATCGTGCTCGAAACAAAAACCTGCGAAACGCAAGTCATTTGCACGGCGCAACGAGAAAAAAACAGACAAATACAAAAAAAAAGGACCCCAAAAACAACAACAACAACGAGGCAGGAGTGCACCTAATAACGTGCGAAACGAAAGGCTCGCACGTATGAGCTTGCAAAAACGAGCTCTCCTGCGCGTGCTTACATGCGTGCTAGATATATATATATGTGTATATGGTGCACGTCACACTCTCGTACTTTATAGGATGACCAAGCAGCATCCATTTATTCCGCCGAGTCACATTTCATCGCTATACATCTACACTTCATCGGTCCATTAATGCAGCGCGCCTAGGCACTGCCGCTGGAGTATTACACTTAAGAGCTGCGCGCGCGTTATAATACTATACGGACCTTGAAATGTGACTAAGTACGCCGAGGAGTAACAGAGAGAGAGAAAGAGACTCGATCAAAGAGAGAGACAGACAGATGGTAGCAAAGAGGGGTCAGCGCATCGTCGTCGTCGTCACGACACCTCTCAAGCGACGAGCCATTGACAAATTGAATAAAACTCGACGTACGGTGTGATACGTTTATACATTGCGCGTTGTACGTCGTTGTCGTCGTCGTCGTCGTCGTCGCTGTGTACCCCTTTACGTCCAACACCTATACACGAGCCTCAGTGCTGCTCTTTTCGCTCAGGAAACGCACTTTGCCCGTCCTCTGTACGCGCCAGTCCGAATGACCATGTTGACGTTCGACTGGAAACAGCTTTTGAACTGGCGAGTGAGGCGCAGACGATACGCTCTGACCGATAATCAAATTTATCAAAATGTTCACTGCTCAACGAGTGGAAAATCATGTATAGGCATATTATACGCAACGTAATAAAATCATTTGAGGTTTTACGTCGATCGCAGTCATTTGTGTTGGCCAATGCTCCAAACTCTTTGAACTCAAAAATATCACGATTTCGTTCGGTTTTTACTGTATGAATATAACGATCGCTGCGCTACCGCAGTCGACGCGACATATGTAGAAATATATTTTATTCGCTTAAAAACTGCGCGACGCGCGACGACGACGTACATGGATTTTATTGCGCGCACACAATATTATGATCCAGTGTGTTATAATACGAGACAATGCACGCATTAAACAGCCAACTCGATGTGTGAAATCTCGTAAAGAATTTTTTTTTGCTCTCTCTCTCTCTCTCTCTCTCTCTCTCTCTCTCTCTCTTCTACTGCCGACAAAAAGTCCACTTTTGTGCATTGTGTGTGTACACTGGAATCGCGCACCCAAACACGCGCACTCGACAATCGCGTCCCAAAGCCTTCAAAACAATGCTCAATCAGTCTACCCTCGTCTCCGCGTGCACGTATATATACTGCACTGCACCGCACACATATGCATCGGCTGCATCGACCACGTATATAGAGAAATCAGACGTACACAGTCCCTAATCCTCACTTATACGTGTATCGTGTCGTATACATAGAGTCGCGTGTCGTACGGTAGGCAGAGCTGCAGCGGTACGATCGCGTCAAAAGTGCAATGTTCGCAATAGCCGTCGTCGTCTTTTTCTCTCTCTCTCTCTCGTCTTTTTGAATACAGACGCATCAGGGCGCGCAGCCGAGCTGAAAGGCAGAAAACGATGAAGGATCTCGCGCGCGGCTCTGTGTGTGTGTGTGTGTATGCGAAAGAGAGAGAGAGACGCGCAGTTGCAAGCGCCTATGTTCACAATAGAGCATCTGTATAAGTGCTCGCCGGTAAGAAGCGCACATACGTACGTATACGCGCACGAATAGAGAAAGAGAGAAAGAGCCAAAGCACGACTGTGTGTACACACACACGGACACGAGTGGGTGCGAGTCGGCTTAAAAGTTGCTGCGGCTACTATTGCAATCGCGCCTTTTCGTACCTCGCTCGGCGCGGCTACCAGCCTCTGCGAGCGTCTATGTATGTGCATTATGCAGTCGGTCGTTTGAAGTCCCACTTGCAGCGTTGGGAAGAAGGGAACTTGCTCGGGGTTTTAAAGTCTCTCTCTCTCTCTCTCTCTCTCTCTCTTGCAGGGCTGGAGCTTCATGGTTTTATTTACAGCCTCTGTGTGTGTGTGCTGTGCGGCGACTTTCGACCTATCTTTCCCTTTCTCGGCTCTCGCTCCCTCTATCTCTTGCTGTATAATGTACCTAGACGCGTGCACTTTTTTTAAACTTTCATCCTTTGTCTTATTGGAAAAAAGCCAGGCCAGCTCGGTTCACTTCTTTTCTTCTGCGTTTCACTTCTGAATTTGTTTCGAAAATGATAAATAAAATTAGAACTGCGTTAATGTAAATTACGAGTATTGAATTATTTGACTCTCGAGGAGACCGACGCTCGTATATAATATCACGCACATCGCGTCGTGAAATACGCTCGTCAAAGTTAATTTTCAACCAAGCTCACGGTTCCTCCGGAGGATAATTATGAATTTTAAAACGAAATATAATTGCGAGTCTCGGATTACGTATACGCGCGCACACAGCCCATAAAGATAAATCAAAAACAATAGGTAGTACATGGCTCATCATGGACAAGCTGGGTGTATGGCGCTGCGCGCGGCCCAGGTATTAATGCGAAAAAAGCTTGATACATGGCAGCGATTAGCGAATTTCCATCTCGACGCCCACAAAGAATATGTATTATAAGAAGAAGGCACGCGCGAGCTACATATAGCAGCGGCAGCAGCATCCCGTGCTGTGCGTAGACTTGTATCCATCTGGCGCATCTTACGCTCGTGTGTGAGACTAAAGCTCTTTGTAACGACGCTCAGCGCTCGTAATAAATAACTCCATCACGCAGAGTCGCGTACGAGCCGAGAGTGAGACAGACAGACAGAAAGAGAGAGAGAGAGAGAGAAGGAAAATCTCATAACCCGACTAATTCCCGCATCCCGCGCATTATGTTTATGATGTACGGCATAATTATGGTGATAATTTAGAGGGTGGTTGTATACATATTCGCGCGAGCAACGCTGGATGCGGGCTAGCTCCGTAGAGGCGCGTTTAGAGATGAGAAAGAGAGAAAGAGCCTGCGGAGAACGCCCGACGACGACGACGACGACGACGAGGAGCAAAAAAAGAGCTTGTCACTTACGGACGTCCCTTTCCTTATCGTCCCGGGCTCTTATGGGATTCATAATGTCCTGGCATTACTTTATCCCCGAAAAGACTGAGGAGCCACTCACTGCTCGTAGCTTGGAATGAAACACCGGTCGAGTGCACGATGATCAAGGGATCGCAAATGGATTAACATTACGAGCTGTATCTCTAGGATAGAAAAAACTAATCTATTTTCCACTTGGTCAATTTTGTGTTTACCGTATATTTTTGCCCGATACTTGACAGATTGTAACTTTCTCCATATTCCTTGCGCTTGTATTGCGCGCTGTATCCTGAAAAAGCAAGGTCACATTTAATTGTATATAATATTCATAGTAACAGAAATCAGCGAAATGCAGAAGGCTACGCAGTCTCCTCTTCGTCATCAACTCGTCCGATTTATACGAATCGGACATTTTTTTGCACCTTGCGAGTTTACAATTCGCCATCTGTTGGTAGAACAAAAAAGCTCAGAATCATGTGCGACACTTTCGATTATGATAAATCTTTTTGAAACACAACAATAATTCTGGAATCTCAATACATTTTTCTACGAAAATATTTCATTTTTGAAATCATTAAGCAGCTGAGTAATAGGGAAATTAATAAATTCCATCAAATAACATTCGATATTGAGTTGTGGTGGCACGCGAAAAATTTCATGAATACTTTTTTTACTCGCGTTATTTTTGACTTACTTATTTAACTTATTTCTAAGATAATGCAAAAAAATTAATGAATATCCAGGGTTTCATCGTTTACTGCAATATTATTGAAGGCGCCTACATTTGACGTATGAATCGAAAATTAAGATGTCAGCTTGTTTTATCATAACTTTTTATTATTTTCCCTATATGCACACATATTACTATATAGTCTTTTGTTAGTAAAATTGATATTACTCGAGTTAATGCATAGTCAAAGATCGTTCTTAGGTTTATTTTCGATCAATGATCAAGAAAAGGCATTTTATCAAATCACTTTGTTGACTTTTATCCAGAGCGAGTATGAAAACGAATGTTTTATGAAATATTGTCAATTTAAAGAATAACAATTGTTCTAATGTTGTAAGTAATCATTGAATTTAATTGTCATTTTGTTCGTATTTGTCGAATTGTTGCATTCGTTTGACGCAATCCCATTTTCAGCGCATTGTTACTTTGACGAAGCAGCAGCAGCCAGCAGCAGTGGAACAAAAAAAGGAAGAAAAACGACATTGAAAAACAGTAGTAGTAGCTGCCGAAAAAAGCAATATGGGGGCTATGCAATTGAATTAGCCACTGGTCGGTAGACTCTGACAATGTGCGTATATATGTGTGCAAGCGTACACACGCGTACAACGAGAGCTGCACTCGCCGAATTCTCTCTCCGCAACATCAGCCCGCGTGTACATGTATGTATAGCAGCCAACAGACTTGCGAACAATAACACGCCACGCAGCCATACACAGAAAGAGAACGAGCGCGAGAGGGCAGAGCAGCAGCTAACAGTGGCCACTTTTCAGCAAGGCAGTAGCGTCAAAAAAAGCCAGTGAGCGCGATGTTCACTGGCTAAAAAAGACCGCCTATGTGCGCTGACCATGCACACACCCACACGTAGGCTTTCCTCGCGCGTAGTACAGTCGTGAAACTGCAAAATCAACAGAATTAAACATAGCAGCTGCTGCTGCTTTTCCAAGGGATCTCCTGTGCTGCAGCGCGCGAAAACACTTGCGTATACGCACACACGCATTCGGCGTACAAACAGCCCCCAGGGCCTATCAGCGTGTCATAAGCGAATTGACTTTACTTTCTCTCGCTCTATCTCATTCGGCCAGTTGCTTTGTTCCTATACTTTTATTAGTCAAGTGCACAACGCTGCTATTTCGCGCTTCGTTTGTCCCTAATCCGTATACGAGCGAATGTCATCATTCGTCCTTGTTGATTTTATGATTCTATACCCATTGGACCTTGGCTATAGTGTTTACGCACTTCTATCTTCGAATTGATGAGGTTTTCCAGATAAACAGATGGACTCCATTAAACCGATTGCTTTTATTTTGCTACTTTATTCGATATTTCAAGCGACATATGTTTTCGAAATTTACAAGCTAATAATAACCTTCTACACTTATTTGTAAGAGAGAAATGATTACAAATTATAAAATTGCGATCAACTTGTTTCATTGATTTTCGTGCAATATTTACTTTGAGTCAATTTATCGATGTACTCCTGCCATTTGGTTTTGAAAATTCTTTCTGCTGCATGTTTCTCTTGGTCGTTGAGACCGCTATAAGTAATGGAATTCAAAGCCAATTGCTTCAGAGATCTGAGATCTGCACTTCTCGACATGATACCGACGAAAGTTTCGTAAAAGTCGGACGATAAACTTTTAGCGTCCCAATAAGATGGATCATCGCTTGACACGACCACAGGCAAATTGTTAGCGAAAAATTCACTTGCTGGATGATTACGTAAATCATCGACCAATTTCAAAACTTGATTCGATATTGGATTAATTTCAATGGCTATTCCCTTATTTTTCACGATTTCCATAACTTTTGGATGCTTAGGCAAAGCAAAGCTGTTGAAGAGTAAAACGGTTAAATATTGTAAATTTGTTTCTGAAAAAAATGTTGACTCACCCATGTCCAATACGCTTGGTGTTAAAAAGAACTGCGTCGACCAGGTTAAGGTCCGAAGGATGTCCATACCAGTTGGTCTCACCAGCATGAAAGAAATATTGTGTACCAGCTGGAAATTTTTCTAATACATGTGCAACTGAATAGAGACTTGGAAGTTTATCTTCTTGCCCAACAAAATCGAAACCGATGATCTTATCGGGAAAAGCTGCTTTTAATTGCTTGTAAGTATGAACTATCTCCTTGAGTCTGTCTGTAGATGAATCTCTGTGTGGAGAATATATCATTTTCATTCCTAAGAAGTCTGGGTGTTCGTCAGTAAATCTGTAAAAGTGAACACACGTTCCAAGTGTTATAAAAAATTTTTGGATCTCAAAAAGGATAAGAGAGAGAGGGAGAGAGAGTGACAATTACTTTTTAACAATTCTAAAAGCTAATTCTGACGATTTGACAGTATCAAGATGACGTCCGTCTAATTCGTATAACTGAGATGCACCACTGCGAACTTCAGCAAACATAATATTATCTTTGTACACTTCCTCTAGGACACCACGAAGATATTTTTCAAAGACAGGTCTAAAAGTATTATCATTATTTAATAAATCATTGAAATCAACAAAGCTATGTAACAATTATACCTGTATGTTATAATGCCTTTTACGGTGTCGAATATTTCTTCAAAATCATTCCAGACGACATTTAAATTTTCGTATTTAGATCTTTGTAAGACTAAACTTTTTTTGATTTTTGCATCAATTTTAGGGTCTCGTTTACGCACATCAGACAAAAGTTTCCAGTCACATTTTTTTCCAGGATTTGTCGAGAATACAAATTTGTATAATAAATTTTTAGTTTTACATATATACAAGTTTGGTTCATATGTAAATTTTATAAGCTCGTCAGGAGGTAACATGGATGATATGTGGGCATGAAACAGTGCACCTTTTGGCATTTTACGAATCATTTGATATACAACGGATTTTTTAATTTTTTTACTAACTTCTAGATAGTTTTGAGCCGGCAGAAATTCAGTCGGATGCAGATATCCTGTAAAAATATTTCATTGAATGGATAATATAATATTTTAGGTAAAATTAAATTATCATACCGTGATCGACTTCTTCAAATTTAGCTTTCATTAAACATTGATTAGCTAAGTCTTCAGCTGGACTTAGTCCAATCGATGACCCAAAAGCCATTTTATTTTCTTCTTCAATTATCTGCATCCGTTTGTAGATATAAGAACGAGATAGAGAATTGCCATCATTTGACACAATTAATGAAAATAAAAAAATCAATATAGAGAAAGAAATCATTTTAGAAGCTAGATTGATTTTGGACAATCGCGAGCTTATGCAAGTTAGATATTCTTAAAATATGTTGTGCAGAAGAAAAATCGTGTTTTGAGCATTAAAATATTGCAGTATAAAATTATAGTAGTATTAAAATTTTACGTAGCTTACGTATGGAAAACTATGACGTATTTAAATTATTTGAATACTGATCAGTTATAGCAATTATTGCAGATCTTACTATGAATAGCTCATGTCAATAGTTTGTATTGACTTTGACCTTGACAGTATTTACTGATCTTGTGTGGCATTATACTTGTCAACCCGAGAGCAAAATGCACTACACGATTCTCATCTCAACGGTAGTATATTTAAAATTTTCTCTTTAAAATAGAGTTTACCACTCTTTTCAGGGTAGAATATTGAAAAAATAATAAAAAAATTATAAAATTTATGAAATCAAAAACGATTTTTCACTTACAAAAAATTTTTCAACTATCAAGATTTATTAATATTTCTACGTTTGCTTTGCGGAAAATGTGAATTCATGTTAGTCAGCTGATGATTATAGTATTACGACACGATGACTCGTTTCTTTTCCGCCTCAAGGTAATTATTATTCTGGCGAGTTTAAAATGCCAGCATTCTCAGTTGTATTTTGACTTGCATTGAATGAACAGCGTGCAAGCGTAACAAGTTACAACTCTATAAGTTTTTGTGTTTCAATTTTTTCCATAAAGTTGATTAACAATATATTAAAAAATTATGGAACGATGGAATGGAAAAGTTGCTGTAATAACAGGAGCATCTGCGGGTATTGGATTAGCTACAGCTAAAGCTTTGGTGAACCATGGCCTTATTGTCGTTGGACTGGCAAGAAGAAAATCAAAAATGGAGGTAATGATAGAAGTACTTTGCTCTGTATTTTCAGAAAGAAATTATTTAGTGGAAACGTGTGAATTATAGGAAGAAATGTCAAAAGTCAAAGGACCTGGAAAATTTTTTGCAAAAGAATGTGACATTACGCGCGAGCAAGATATTGCTGAAGCGTTTGCTTGGATAAAAGATAATTTAGGAACTGTAAATATTTTGATAAATAATTCTGGAGTTTTAAAAGAAAAAACAATGGAAGGTAAGTAAAATGATCGACTTTCATCGTATACCTCATGAGTAAATTTTAATTATTATATTTCTTGTTAAACCGTAGAGGCAAGTATGGAAGAATTGCAGTTTGTCATAAATGTAAATCTTGTTGGACTTATATCTTGTACCAAACATGCAATCAAACTTATGAAAGCTAACGACCAGGAAGGGCACATTGTAAATATAAACAGGTAAGATACATTTTTTTGATTGATATGAAATTTTAGACTTAGAATTTGAACAATATCATGTGATTTTATTTTTAGTATCGCTGGACAACAAGTTCCCAAAGTAGAAGGAAAATCTTACAACGTATATTCAGCAACAAAATTTGCAGTAAGATCAATTTCTGAAACATTGACTCATGAATTATTGGGTAATAAAATTCGAGTCTGCGTAAGTTCAATTGTTTATAAACTATATCAATAAATTGTTACGTTAAAACTAAATATTTCAATGAAATTGCAGAACATCAGCCCCGGAGTTGTAAAAACTGAAATATTTCAAGAAGCTGGAGTAGATCCGTTCTTCCTCAATTTAGTTCCAGCCTTAGAACCAGAAGATATAGCGCAATCAATTCTCCACGTTATAAGTGCCCCAATTCGAGTGCAAATAACTGAATTAACTATTAAACCTTTAGGAGAAATATTTTAAGGGAGTTGAAGAAAAATCGAGGAGCTCTAATATTTTACCGCCCAAAATTGTTATAAATTTTTAAACATGAAAGATCAAATGTAAAATGAATAAGCTACATGTTTAGTTTGCATTGAAAAAGTAACAGTATTATGAGATCAATTTAAATTTTAAGATGTACACTTGTTATAGTTTGGATCACCTATGAAGAACTAAAAAAAATGTATTACTGTATTAAATCTGAATAAAAATTGTTAAATATTCATGTTATTGAAAAAGGAAATAGTTTTTATTCATAGACAATTTGATTAGCTCATCTCTCTGACTTTCTCGCGACAGACTTTATTCGCCGAGAGATAAACAATGAAGCTGCACTACTGCCAGTTAGATAATACTCAACATTTAGTTCATGTACGGCAAACATACATAAGAGGGAATAAAAAAAAAGACTCTGTTAGAGACAGATCTCATGCGAGCTCGCATGCGTGTGCTCGGATCGAGTCCCTCAATTGCACACGTCAACGCATGCAGCGACTGCAGCAGTTTCATCGACAAACGTATTGTCTGCGCGTATATACGTGGATTTACTCTGTCTCTCTTCCTCTTCCCTCTGTGCTGTCTGCGCGTGAGGATTGACGTTGTTTTTTTCCATTTGCGATCTTCAATTGGAGAGATTTTTTTTTTATTGTTGTGCATGAAATACATGCCTTGATTGCCTGTTTAGCCCAGACGGGTATAACGGTAGTACTGCTACGAGGAGAGGAACTGTCTGCTGTTATAAGCCATGAAAAATTCTGATAGTCAGTTTTAGTTTGATATTTACAAAAAATGAAAAAAAATAAAAAAAGGATTACGATACTTGGAATATGAGTCCAAAATAGTTCCCCCGAAATATTCAAATTCATGCGATAGAGTATCAGCTCCATCAGTTAATAGACAAGTTGGCATGTTATTTTTATGCCCTTGGCATTGACGACTCCCGACCCTTTCAGCTCTCGATCGCAGAGAGAAATCCGAGCGCAACAACAATGCGCGAAAGCCGGCATCTTCATCGCCGGATTTACTTGGCACGCGCACGCGACCATACGCACAATACATGTAATATAAAGAGATAACGCGGTGCACGTATATAAAGCTCATGGCGGTGTTTAGCATCTATTTGGCAGCGCGAAAGAAAGATTATATATACAGCAAGTAACACGAGAAGTGCGCAACGCACTTAATTGTTTCAAGCAGGCATTATATTGCCAATCAAGCTCGTCGGAACGCCGGCTTTTATTACGTTCGCTATACATACATACTCTCGTCTCTCTCGGGTTGGTGCGCCTGTCTATATACGTTCACGGCGTACATATATACGCTCAATAGGGAGTATTGTTCATTAGCGTCTGCCTCGTTGAATGCCGCGTATTGTGTGTGTGTGTGTGTGTGTGTGTGTGTATGTTTTCTGCAATGTAGCCGACGAGTATAGCTCATCTCGTCGTCTCGTTTTTGTTTGCCCCCAAAGCCGCGCCGATGATGATGATGATGATGAGTCTTGCGCTTTTGCTATTGGTTTATTAAGCTGAGCGCAGCGAAGTCGTATTATGGCCATTTCGCCTAATTTTCGTGTGTTCGCGGTCATACGATAACTTTAAATCTTTTTACACAATCGCTTCGAAATTTTAGGTGTATATTCTTTGGGACTAGCTGCGTTACTGATTAGTATTTTGTATGCAAAAAGTGCATTCTTATGCAATCTTATGCACTTTTTATGCATTTTTTCGAAATTTGATCATTTTTTGTCTATTTTTTATATATTGATACGGGGTAATAAAAAAAAAATTTTTTAAATAAAAAATAAAAAAATTATAAAAATAAAAAAAATAAAAATAAAAATGAGAATAAAAATAAAACTAAATATTTATTAAAATATATAATTAATTTTTTTTTATTTATTTACTAATTTATTTATTTTTATTTTTTTATATTTTTCGAAATCCGACCTGAGGAAGGCGGATTGATTTTATTTTATAACTCATCTTGTGACAACTCAACCCCCTCAATTTAATTTCGACAATTTATCCTGGCGATTATGAATCTCAGAACTTTTTATTTTTTATTATTACACTCGGTAATAAAATTATCGCAACAAAAAATTTCATCGAAATTTTGTAGATTTTCAAATGCTTCTATCTTGGGCTATATTTATCGTATCGACACGCTTTTATTTT
>CACVKI010140834.1:0-17625 GCA_902732785.1 Trichogramma evanescens | reverse complement strand
CATCCTAACGCCGTATATGAATTTTCAAAATTTTCAATGATTTTTTCTGAAGGCCTGAAGCACTCAAAAAATCTGAAAAAATTCAAGTGTGTTTGAATTGTTAGAAAGTATTTTTGTGAATTTTTTCAGATTTTTTAATTGCTTCAGGCCTTCAGAAAAAATATAGATAGAAAATGGACGTTCATACCGGAAGTGGGGGGTAGGAGGGGGAAGGGGGTCTAAAATTTTGGCTTTGGCACTTTTTTATTATGTACAATAACATACCAAAAGCGCGTCAAGATCGGTGACATACGTGCGGACGAAAATTTAAAAAAGTATTATTTTGACCCATATATATTATATGTTTGTTAGAAAAGCTCTCAAAGCTCGAGCGCGCAGCATTACACTAGAGCTTGAACAGTGCCGCGCGTCTACCTGTGCTCTATATCTGAAATAATTAAACTGAAGCTGTACCCTGTTCTTGGTTGTAATATATATACATATATTGTATGTAAGAAAGCAAGCCTTGCTCGTACTTTCCTTCTTAGACGTACGCGACCGAGCGAGCTTTGCTGGAAGACTACAAGGTACGTTCGCCTGCTCGCTTCTTACCTACAATATATGCACGCAGCATACCCGACAAAGATGTATAAACTGCATAATACACAGGTATAAAGGAAGTGTTGCTCGAGAGAAAGGGGCAAAAGATCAAAAAACAGCTGCTCTTGCTGCTCCGTTGTTAAGGTTTGCCAAGCCGCGATAAAATATGGAAGGCACCTCTTCTTTTTTGCGGCATATTTTATTATATGAATTTTGATCTAGGAATCCATAACATTTTTCAGAAATAAGATATCTGTTATCGAATTAAAATGAGAGTGAAAGAGAATCTTTGTGGATAGCAAAAAGGCAGATTCGCTGTACATGAGGAGCGTTACGCTACAGCTCTCTGTCTCTCTCTGCCATACTTGCCAGGAGGCTCTTCAATAAGAATTTCAATAACCGAAAAAATGTTTCAGATGCATCTGAAAAATTGAAAACAGTGTTTTCTCTCTGCTTTAATTAAAAGCACAATATTATCACGCAAACTCGAGCGTGAAAGCGAGCAAGTCACCATATTGCAAATAATTTTTCTCTGCTCAACAGTTTTGCCCCCGAGTGTGTCAAAGACATGCTCATATTGAAGCAAAGTACCACACCTGCGAGGATAAACAAAGAGACCAAGCAAGCTCGCGTCGTATAAAAAACATAACTGACAGAAGCATGTCTTGCCCCTCCCCCATACGTAGGTGCGTATGTGTTGCTCAAACGCGCCTAGACGACAACTACTATATAATGTAAACGTTGTGCATGGTCATCGTAGTCGCTATTATCGTAGCTCCCTTCCCTTAATGAGCATTATTACGCGGCGATGACGTTTGCACACGCACACGTCTGGGCGTATGAAAAATACAAAAGCTTACCCTATACTCGTTCCTTTCGACTGAACTTACTTCTAGTCAATGAAGATTGCGATGAGATATGCAACTCGATAAGAATAAGAAAATCTAATCAACTTAAAGTATCAGGAAATTCAATATTTTCGATCTTGCAGTTGAGCACAGTAAATATAGTATAAACAATTCAAATTGCAGTCAGTATCACTTAACTTTAAGAAAATAGCTTTTGGTTCTGATGGTTTACAACTTGGAAAAAATAAAAATCTGAGTCTATCTATATTTAGACAATTAAAAAAAAACTTTTCTCAATGATAACGCGTTTCCATTTTGTAGATCCAACATAGAATTAACTATAAGAAACATTGATAAATGTATAAATTTTTCTCACTATTCTTCGACTCACTATTCAGAATTTGGAATTCATCGTCGTATGTACACGCTTTGCTCGAATTGGTAAAGGACTGTCTTCATCCGACCGAGAGGTTTCACAACTCATTAACCGCGAAGATCGGAGAGGAAAACTTCGAAAACGAGCGAACTAATTCGTAGAAATGAAGAAACTAGAAATGTTGTGAGATAAGGTTGTTGTAGTACGACGTTGTAAAAGTCACTTTTTGAATTTTCGGAGGTAGTGATACAATTTCAACGCTGACTGTAAATATTTTTTCTTATCAAATATTACTGGACTTGAGTTTGTGTGGGTGTGTGTGTGAGCGCGATCGTATGTGTGTGAAAAATTCACGAATCAAAATTGTTTTCAAGTCAAAAGTTACGATTCATTTCTTGCTGTAGAAATAAGTATAGCTGAGTAATGAAAAAAAGAAAAAAAGTTCCAGCAAGAACAGGAGAGACAAGCAAAGATCGATTCTCGAAGGATCACTCGTAGTACAGAATGTAGAAGGAAAGCGTGGATCAACCAGTGTACACACGTATACCTACCTCTATATTGTTTTATAAAAGTATAAAAAGAGAAAAAAGCAAGTGAATAATACACACCATGTTTCTTTCCTCGTTCCAAGTTCTTTTGGCCAGAGCTTTCTATTTTTTATTCTGTAGACTATGGAAGACCTGGTACTGTTTTGAGTCTCCATGATTTGCAAATATTTGATAGCGATTACTCACTCGTGGAAGCATAACATTTTACTTTTCGACTAGCCAGCTCAACGAGTAATATCGGGCTCACTGATTAATTCGCAACTCTATGTTACTTTTTTACGAAAAACAAAACGATCACGACGTACTGCAAATATGCTCACGTTTTATGAATATCCTTCGATAGAACCGGCGCCAAGGCTCCAACTATGAAAAGAATTGAGGTGCAGTAGCACCAAGAGTAGTAAAAGCAGCAGCAGCGTCGAATGGAAAAAAAGAAAAGAATGAAAAATAAAAAAATCCGTACTCGTATATGTATATGGGATCTAAAGGGGAACGGGATCGGCGAGCCAAAGCATTGGCATGCAAAAAGGGAAGCCCGAGGCCAGCAGAGCTCGTTCGAATCGTTTATTTGGTTGCGTGCCCATGAGCAAGGATCGAGCGGTAATAGTAAGGGGGAGGTAAAGGAAAGTCTGTAGGCACATCTATATATGTAGCTACGAACATGTAGCATCCATGCAGCTGAGTGACTCGGTGGTGCGGTTACGCTATACGTACATACGTGTGCGATGGAACAATCAGCCGCAGCCGATCTGTTATGGGCCGCGCGCTCGCATACCCATCCACCCCCGCGCGTTTTATCTTGACCATAGCACGTACCGTTGCTACTGCTGCCGTAACTGCGTATGTACGGGCTTAGAGACTAACTCTGATGCTGCGACTGGCATCTGGATTGGCTCGAATTGCAAAACGCGTCTGCTGCGCTACTGCAATCGCAGACCACTCGCTGCGACAATGGAATAATGTCTTTCGGCTAATTATTTTTTTTTCTCTGGATCGTGCGACTTTTTCCAATTCAAGTATTCAGATCAAATGTTGAAAAAGTTAGTTCAAAATTATCGAAAATATTTATCAAAAATCCTAGTTTTAACCCATTAAGTCCGGGACGGACACATTTTTGATACTTTTTTGAACCTTTGTACTTTTGCTGAAAATGGGGTCGGGAGAACTTGCGAGTAAGTTTATTTTACGCAAAATTTAATGAACTTTCCGAATCCAGGGTCCGATTTTTGATATAACAAACAGGTCAAAAGTTATGGATGGTTTTGTCCAAAAAAACGTGATATATATTTTAAACGAGGCATTTTACACTGGGTTAACATCGATTCTGTCTGGTCCAACAGAGTGGTGGAACGTGTTTAAGCATAGGAAATTCCGGCGTTCCATCGGACAGAATCGATGTTAACCCAGTGTACCGCACACCAATGTCCAAAATGAGGCATTTTACCGCACACCAGTGTCGAAATGAGGTATTTTACCGCACACCAGTGTCCAAAAACGCTTTTTGCGCACTAAAAAATGTGCGAAAAAATACATTTTATGCAATAGTATGACGAAAAATGCCTTTTTCGTGCCGGCATGGCCGGCACTCGTGTCCTTTTCCGCACACTCGTGCCCAAAAACGCCTTTTGAGCACTTGTTGCATAAATAACTATTTCGTCATACTATTGCATAAAATTATTTTCGTGAATAAAAGCGGTTTTTCAGCTCTAGGATTCAGCGGCATGAATGAAAAATTCTGAAAAAATTCAAGGATGATCATCTGATACTAACAATTTTAAATGCCGTCATTAATTTATTCGTTTTTGTAAGAACTGACGATGATTTTATTCATTAACACCGATTCGTCTAAATTTGGCATAATTCTGAAGTTAAGAAATCCACTAATATTGAGTAATTGAATAATGAAAAAATGAACCTTTTCTTCGGTAAATTGTTATTAGCAAAAACATATTCGGAAAAATCAAAATATCTCGACCTTAATACCGGCTCACAAGTTGAATAAAGAAATGTACTCAATTTTAAAAGAATCGGTTAAATATTTTTTTAGTTACATTTCCCACCGTTTTGAAAAATTCAGTACTTATGTCATTTATCCTCTGACTGAGATAAAATTGTTCCAGGATATTAAAAATAAATAAAATACCATGACCCCTGTCTCCCTTTAATACTTTTTTAAAAAATTCTACTCATTATGTTTGTATTTTTATTGCAAATATTATATAAAATATATTTATGTTAAAAATATGTTTTTCATTATGCTTTCACATTTATTTTCGTCATGATGCGGTTCAGTTAAAAGTCACACTTGACATTTTTGAATCTGACGAGGAATAGAATCAAGAAGATGGTCCAGCTGTAGTAATAGAACTTGGACCACGATGTCACGGGGAGATACGAGAATATCCCTTTTTTACGGCGTTTGTGGTTGTTGCTTAGGCCAACCTCCATATTACCATATTATTTCTTCCGTCATTATTTATGTATTATGTTGAATTTTTTCTCTAGTCTGCTTAAACTATTATGTTTAAATACGTTTAAATGTTCATGTATAAGTTTATAAAATGTAAAACGACAATTTTTTGTTAAATTATTAAAATTGTATATGTACTTGTTGTAATCGCTGTCTGCATGTACGTGTAATTTGAGCATGTGTACGTCTGTGAACTTTTATGTTATATTCTCCTGTGTTTGTATATAATATATAGTACACGTACTGTATATCTAAAAGTACGTGTATACATAGAGCAAGAGTCAGTCAGCCAAGCGAGGTTTCTATTGCGTCGCGTATTGCTGCTTATGAGGAAAAGCGAACGAGCTTTATCATCTAACGGGTGGTCCGCGCGAATCTTCATTTCATCTCAGAAGTTTTTTATGTAGCTATAGAAATTCTCAACTTTTTATACCACACAACGAATAATTTTTTACGAATCCGATCATAAGAAAAATTTTGAAGTATCTAAGATAAATAAATATTGAACAGATATCTCTAGTAAGAGTAACTATATATTAGGATCCGAAGCAGCGCTCGTTTTTCGTCAAAGATGGCGGCGTACGCTCGGCATTTAACATAGGCTCTTATGGGCGAGACGCCCTCTTATGGACGAGGAGAGAAATTCGTCTCGTGCATAAGATCCTAAGTTAAATGCCGAGCGTACGCCGCCATCTTTGACGAAAAAAGAGCGCTGCTTCGGATCCCAATAACATAGAGAGAATGTTCCATTTCGACAGCTTCTATTCATAAAAGTACATTACGTTACTCGTGCGCGAAGTTTCAGTATGAGTTATTTATCACTAGAAGCTCAAGATCAAGTAGTAATTAACAGCCAGCAAAGAAGCAACCGAACGTCGAGCTTGCGCGCTCGTAAGCAATCGAGCATAAAAGCGCTCCAGGCTGCTGCTACAGTCTGACTCGTGCGAGAATCAACCACTTCTCACGCGGGTACATAATGTAAAATTTGATCACAAGTACGGGAAGTTTGTTTTCTCGTACGGATAGTGTATCATACACAATTTAAATTGTTTTTCTGCTCGGTACAGCGTGCAGTGAAACGAACTTCCTGCACGCAGTAAAAAAATCATTGGCATTACAATTAAGATAAAAAATAATATAGTATCTTACACTTTATAAAAAACAGTGAATTGAGGAGACGGATAGTTCCTAAACTTGGCCAAGTGTAAAATTGACAACCAACCATCCCAGTTGAGCTTAATAATTTATACTTGTCACTTGGACAATATTCGATCAATTTATAATGCTATTTAATCACATTATATTTTCTTTCTCAATTTTTTATTTTATACAAAATTTTTTCACATTTTCTATGCATTATTTACACTTAATTCCTCGTTTCTTGAAGTTATACGCCCAATTCAGTAACCTATCTAAAGCATCTAAGAATGCCATACTTTATCAAAGTCATTTCAAAGGTGAATCATGCATGTGATTTTTTTAAGGTAAGTTGATAGAGGTCATATGACATTGCATATGAATTTAGCATCCCCAAAAACCTACGCATGCATTTTTTCAAGTTTTTTTTACCATTTTTTTATTGCCATCTTCAAATGATCTTGAAAATTAGTAAATCCAGAAAAATCATATGAAGTCGAATTTATACAAAAAATAAAACAATACCAAGAAAATTTCTTTAATTGAAGAGAATGACAATTATATTGTAGTGGTTGATGAGGATGATGATATTGCTGGTTATTATAGTTTTTCATTAGTTATATAGGAATGTAATGACAAGCAATAACAACATTCATGCAAAGGTGTATTATGTAAACAAGTTCCACAACAATTTCAGAGCAATTTTTTGGAATTAAAACTCCAAACACATCCTTCTCAGAAATTTTCATAATTCGATTTGTTAATTTTTGTTGAAAAATTATAGTAGTATGTATACGTTATAGTAATAATAGTATTGAAAAATAATAATAGTAATCCGATGTAGGCGATTAATGAAATTATTAATGTTAATCTTTACCAATATTTGACGTGGTTTCTTCTCAATATTGGAAGTCAAGACAATTATTGGTGTACATTAAGTAGTATAGAACTAAACAAATTTTGGAACTAATAACATTGTGGTATAGGTCTGAATATGCTTTAATACCACGGGTTGGGAAACAGAGCAGGGAAAGTTAACTAGGGATTTCGGCGACCTGAAATTTTAACCCGATTAAGGAAGGATTCATCCGGTTCTGGAAGAGTTGGGCTGAACGAAGCTTTTTTACTTGGCCCGAAAAGTGAGTTCAACGAGCTTTGAAGTAAGTTTTTCGTTTTTGTTTTATGTGCGAATGGAATTTGATATGTACATGAGTTATTATGTCGATTGTGTGTATTAGTAACAAATTTGTATCCCGACTAACTTGTTCGGGATGTTTTTTCTGCACCCACATCGTCATCGACTCAAGAGCTTGTCTACAATTTTTCATGCTAAAATTTTATAATAAATCATGTGCAAAAAAATTTTTGTTGATTACCCAAGTAATGTTGGGCTAACCCGACTTTTTGCGTGTGAATATAGACAATTTCCTGGTTTTGGAGCAAAAAAGGCACAAGGGCATTTTTGGCGCAGAGAAGGGTCGATATTGTAGTGGAATAGAATTGGTCTGGTTTCGGATGCTCCTCTATTCAAAAAGTGATGGCCTAATCGTCATATCGCAATAAACGCAATGCGGTTAGTCTTCGAATTTGGGTAGATTAAGGGCGAATTTTTTAATCCCTAATGACGTGATCGATTACAGGTATGGTTTGTATGCACGTAGCACATTGAAAGTTGCTAGTTAGTAGTTTTACTTCATTTCCAAATTAATTTGTTGGCAACAAACAGAAGAACAATGGTACTTTTTGATTTAATTTATTTAGCCATAAAATTTATATCAGGTTGCAATATAGTTTGCATATAAACTGCTCCTTTTCAGTTTAAAATGAAAATAAACAACACCATAAAAAGAATTAAATTCTATTTAAGATTAAATACTATGCGCGTCCTGACCATTTGAATTTTCCATGCACGATCGTGCATCACTGATATGTGCATCTTTGATATGATCCTTCGATCACCTGCTTACATAATTAGCTCTCTATTGTCAAGGACAAAAAGTTTTGATATCCTTTTGTAAAAAAAAAACAGGACGAAACATAAGTTTTGAGGAAAAATTTAAAGGCACGATGGCGAGGTCGGTGAAAGTCCGCAGAAGCTCGTAGAGAAAAGCAGTGTGCGAGGCTTGCGATCGAGTCACCCGTTAGATATACGCGTGTGCTTTCGTCAACCTATATATCGCATCGCTCGAGCTATAGAGCTCGCTGGCGCGCGCGTATGGCAAGCTTGAACGCGCGCGCGAGCTCTCAACCACCGTGCGGATATTCCGTGCGGCTTACTCCCCCCTGGGGGATGAGGGAGCGAGGCAGGCAGCAGCGGCAGCAGCACAAGAGAGCACCGAGCAGTAGATATAGCGCACGGCGTGCAGAGAGCGAGTCTCTGTGTAGGTGTGTGCGTGGGTGTATGCGGCGTGCTGTGCTCCCAACGGGGGGATGAAGTTCGCGCTCGCTCGCACACTAGAGCTTCGGTTCGGTTCGCGAGAGGGTGGGATGGATGGGTTGGGGCGGCTTGGCTCTGGCGCGGCACCATTTATCGCTCTCGGGCTCTCGCGCGCGCGCCACGCTTTTCCACCCCATCCACCCATACCTAGTGCTGCCGCTGCTACACTACTACCACCAATGCAGCAGCTATACTACTATATACCTGCTATATTATATATAGCGAGCAGTCAGCCAGCCAAGTTCTCTCGAGCGCGCTTTTGCACGTACTCTCTCTCTCTCTCTCTCTCTTTCTCTTTTCTCTCGTTTGCTCTATACGTATATACTCGCTGCTGCTAACGTAGCTATACGAAATACCTTATATAGCTTCGGAGTAGCAGCAGCAGCAGCTCTTGCTTCGTGGAGGGAGGAGGATATATCCCGAGCGCGTATAGCGGCAGCAAGAACGAGGCTATTACGCTCGACGAGGACGGAACGTGTGCGCAAAAAAAAAAAAAAAGAAAAAAGGGCGAATAAAACCCGAACACTATACTGCCGCCGCTGCTGCTGCTGCTGCTGCTGCTACTGCTCAACGATTTCGAAGCGACGCGAGCGCGCGCTCGTTCGCTTCTAGGATCAGTGGAAAGCTCCACTGCGCTCCACTCGTATAGCTTTACTATATATGCGTGCATCGGTGGGTGTGTGCGAACGCGCGCTTTCTCTCTCTCTCTCTCTCTCTCTCTCTCTCTGCATTGGATATAGCTATATGTACGTACTACAGTACTCTCCTGCTGCGGCTATATTGCAAGCTCGAGCGCTATACAACAGGTATAGATATAGAGCAAGAGAGAGAGAGAGGTAAAAACGAGCAGCATTCATCATGCCCGCGGCACCCGACCTCTCTCTCTCTCTCTCTCTCTCTCTCTCTCTTTCCCTCACTCGCTTTTTCACGTAAAATTCAACGCGCTCGGCAACCGTTTGTATTTGCTGGGAGAGGGAGAACGAGCGAGAGCTAAAAGTTGACCAAGCGTGTAAAGAAATACCGCAGCGAACTTTATGCACGCTCGCGCTCACATGCCTACGTAGATTCTGTGCGCGCGCGGCACACATATACACACAAAAACATATATTTTTAACAATTCTATGCTTATAACTCAACAAATCAAAGAGAACCCTCGATGTGACTTTAAAAACATTCTTCTACCGAGTTCAAAATCATTCAACTATATACAATTTTTTATGCTTTGATTTCGTCTAACCACTTACCCTCGACACAATCAAATATTTCATTATTTATTCTGATCAGATCATTTTATTTTAATCTAATACAAACATATGATTATAGCTTCATCAGTGAATATATTTTACTACAACACTCTAACAATACAATTTTTCATTTGCTCTTTTACAAAACATCATAAAACCCCTTCTTTATTTAATTTGGAACAATAACCGTTATTTCTAGTTGCAACATCAATTTGTACCGCAATTAAAAATCGTGTCGATGTATTGAGAAACGACATTCTTTAAAAGTCATTTAAAATAATTTAAATAATCACAAAGTTTTAAAAAAAAAACCAACAAAAATTTTAAGATGCATATTTAAACATTTTTCTAGTTTTGGCATTTCTTTTCTAATAAAGCCGAATGATCATTACGAAAAATGCCCATCGACTCCTATAACAAACAGTTCACTTTGTTATAACATGTAACTATGTAAGATGTTAATGAACAATTTTCGTTGAACATTAGTATGCGTGAAACAGTAATTGATAAAACGTTCTCTTTTTATATGTATGCATTTATATATTTGCCCTCTAATAAGGAAAAATGGGACTCTGGATTACCTCGAAAACATTCTCTTCAGATGGTAAATTGTTTGTTATTCGACCCTTAACTTTTTTACTATTGTACGATGTAAGTAAAAAAAATTGTTTTGTACTTTTTTTTACGTGACCACCTCGATTATTAAACTGTCAATAGTGCGATCTGCTCATAGTCACATCGAGACGTTACTCTGTTCATGAAAAAATTTCGTGACATACCGTTCGCAGTCCGCGAAAGCTAGGTCTCAGAAAAAAAGCTATTACACGTATTTGTTAGGTACCAGATACATCTATGGTGGGGGATGACACAAAGTCTGAAAATAATATAGATAGTGCGTCTCTGCGGAAGAAGTGAGCCGTGAGTCTCGCAGTCGCAAGCGCTAATTGGCAGGCGTGGCTCTTTCTCGCCCGCTCTGGGCGCCAAGCCGTGCCGAGTACTACATACCATATAGATATATATGCCCAAGAAATTGCAAAGATCGTTAATGGGGGTTTCTCTTGCCGTTCCGTACATACTTTTGTTCTCGCCTCTCTCTCTCTCTCTGTATTTTCTCTCTCTATTTTGCTCGGAGCCTCTTGAACGGCCAAGAAATCTGAGACGGTGAGACGCCTTGCGATACTCTACGCACACTGTGAGCCGAGCGCATTGTTGGGCCGCTTTGCGCGATGCACGCGTGTTCGTGTGCCTTGCGATGCTCGATTGAAAGTTTTCCTTTTTGAGCTTTGTCTAGTCATCGGGCTTTTACATAATGAACGCAGGAGACACAGTAGCTTTGCTTCGAGTTGCTTCTTGCCGATAATACGTATTACATAAATGTCAGATGTTGGAGCAATTGCGCTTTCGCTCCCGATGGCATTTATATTTTAATTTACGACAACATCCAAGTTCATTTAGAGTACAGGCCAAGAGCGTTCGACTGGTACACATGAATTTTTCCATTCAGTTTTCTCTGCAAAACAAGCCAAAACAGACATGTTTATATTGAACTGGAAAATTTTTTCAATTAATGATGCAAGCTCATGGAAGCTCTAGTACAGTTTTAGCGAATATCGGAGACTTGTTTACTCATAACTAAGCGGCAAGTCATTGCACGCAAAAATATTCCAGCTTTAAAGTTTTCCGAGCGAGAGCAGCTCTCTCTCTCTCTCCCTTGGAAAGTTTCTAAACAATCTAACACAGCTGTTCCATCGAAAGCACGTAAATTACTTCTTGCAGACTCTGCCGAGAGCCAGGCATATATACATCTATATAATACTCGCACATCTATCCGACCCAGCGATCCACTGGAGCAAGAGCAAAAGAAGAAGAAAAAGGCTATATTTTGCACTAGCTCGAAATGCGTTCAATGATGAACGTTAGATATACGTCGTAATAAATAGGCGGACCGACGGTGCGGCTTGATAACCGACTGATTCGGATTAACGACTTGGTGACTGTATTGATTATATCCCTTCCCTCTTTTTCGCCCACTGACGGAGAGTTTGCAAGTCTATACACTTTCTCCCTCTTTTTTTTTCTCCTTTTTTTTCTCTTCTCCCGTCCGATACTTATTTTTTCCGGATGCCTAAGTATTGCATAGACATTGGAGCTAATATGAAACAAGATCTTGTTAATACAGCGAATCCTTGAAACGTACACGCGGCCACTGTTATTAACTTTTTTTCGTGCCAATTTAAATGCTAATAATAACAGTAAAAACGGATTACACAGTTGCGCGAATTTTATCGGCCAATAGCTTGGCGGCTGTGCCGATCTAGCCGCTCCTCAGGAGTTGTATATAATATATACACCAAGCGATTACACGTGCGTAAAAAAATTGTGAGTGTAGACGTTTGACAACAGTCGCCCAATGCTTTCGTGTATTATATTTACCTGTATGTAGGCACGTGTGCACAGATTTGCAAGTTGAAAATAATGTCACATATATTTTTTCTTTGTTGTTATTTGAACGACAATTTATTGAAATCAGTCGATTTTTTTCCTTTTTTTCGTCAGGCTCAAAAGTAAAATTTTATTTTCTCGTAAAAAGTGTGCAGAGGTATATAACTTTATATCTGCCATGTATATGCGGGATTGTGCGCGCGCGTGTGTGTGCCGTACAACCGAGCAACCGGAGCAACGCTTGTATAGGCGATGGAATTTTTAAATTACTCGAATTGTCGAATCGACGCGGGCGCTTGAGTATAAAAAATGTGCCGAGCGCTCAAAAGGGTATATCGTCGTTCGGATTGAACAAAACACGACGAGGGTTTTAATCGGGACTGAGGATATTTACATATTATGTATATATGCGTGCCCTAGTTCATGCGCACTTGTCAGGTAGAAAATTTCAAACGTTAAAATTGCGTTTAATTACCACACTTGTAATATATTGACAATTGTGAAATATTTCGGTTGAATTTTTGAAACTTTTTTCTCAAAAAAAAACTGAGCAAATGCTGCTGGAGTGGAAAAAAATATTTGAAAAAAAAATAGAGGTAGACAGAGAGTATCGACCCGATCGGCTCGAGCTATCGCGTGGTAGGGTCGGATCAGCAACAACAGCAGCAGCAGCAGCGGCAATCGCAGTCGACCCGATAAAAATTCAGGTTAGCCGGAGAATGTTTCGAGGGTTACTCCGACTGTTGCGGCTGGTGCCTCTGCTGCTTTCTTGAGAATATCGTCATGAAAGCATGCTCGCGTCTTGCGTGCATGTGTGAGTAAAATGTAGGTAAGACTACCTCGTTGGACCTTGATTCAACGACCGAATACAATTTGAATTTATATAGGTTTTTTTGAGTATGCAGGTGGCACATAGGTGCGATCGAAAGTTTATTCGAGACGGCGATCGAACCTCGCCTCTAGATTCAATTGAAAATATAGAGTCACGGTACCTTTCGAGTGTTTGGGCGAGCGGCCTCGGTATAGAATATACGTACTATAAAGGCAAACATCGCGGCTTCAACTACACACACGGCTGCAGAGTAACGTTGTTTGCCGGTATATGTATAGCTTGCCCAGCGCATCCCCGAAAGCTCCACCTGAACTATATCGTGTAACTGCATACATATGGACTTGTGTAATGCAGTCACTTGCGCTACACCGTGTACGTTTGCACGAGTCGCGCGCGGCTATTTATATATATATATATATTATATAAATGGAACAGCCAGTCCAATGTGTGACAAGCGCAATTTCTATGGATCGCACAGAGATGATTATGCCGCTCGACGCGTATACATGACGGCTGCATTATAGCCTACCGCTTCTCTATATACATGTATTCTGTGTGAATGTGTGTGTGTGTGTGTGTGTGTGTGTGTACAGCTACGTTATGCACGCACTAGCGAGCGCGACAGGATATTGCCTGCGGAGCGTCGCGCACTCGTTTTCTGCGCCCCTTATTTACGACGTGTGCGCGACTCTACGTAACCCGACACGTGCATGTGTAGTCTACGTGTGTGTGTACACATGCGTGCATATACACCAGTAGTACGTCCAATCCAGCGAGCGAATTGGCGCACGGCTCGACTGCTGCAGATATCGAATCGTGTGCGATGTCTGTGCAGTCTGCCTGCCTCGTGACGCCTGCTGTATATATATACAAAAAGCAGCCGTGAAATCGGATTTCCTCGGTGGTGTCACGCACGGGGGGTCGTCGTCGTCGCGTCGCGCATCGACGATTTCACCCGCAGCAAAAAAGGAGAAGCTGCGGGGGTCGAGACTTGAGTACGTATTATATAGAACGTTCGATCGACGACGAGGGGGTTCGCACGCGCGCCGCTTCTCCTTTTCAATTTGAGATTTTGATTTCTCCTCGCGCTATGTGCAGGGAGAACGAACCAAGACACGGATACGTGTACCAGTACGTCTCTGTGTCACTGATCAGTCCGTACGGCATCGAGTACATATAGTTATAGTTGTGTACATGGGTGCACGCGAGCACCTCTGTTAACAAGTATTTGTTCGCCTCTGATGTATTTCATACGCACGCGCACTTATCATAGATGTGAATTGGTGCGAATCGAGACAGGGACTCGTACATCGACGCAATACATACGCGTTTATGGCTTACTAATGGACTCCAAACTCTCAAGTGGCTTGATAAACTTTGAAAAAATGGGTCGACAGGGCTAAGCTTAATATTGATTCGGTACACGTGCTTAACCGCAATTATATTTTATGTCCATAGCTTAATTTTTGAAACGACATATGAGCAGTCAGCTCAGCTTTTTTAAAAATGACAAGTATCTCAAGAATAACAATATTATGTATTAATTATGTAGGAAAAATATTAAGATCTTGAATGAACATTACATATACCTACAGAGAAGGTTAAGGGTAATCTTGATCGAGCTTGAGGTTGAAAAATTGATCGGAAAACTATACAATAGCACACGACTATGCAAAAGAACGAAAAATTCCTTCAAACTCAACGATTCATTTCTAGCGAAAGATGCAAAGGTTTGATCAGTGTTGGATCAGAAAAATCGTATATTGTAATTGTGTATCATATGGCCGGTTTTTTTTGGATATTGTATTCGTCTATAAATGGAGCTCGTGACTAAATGTGCAAGCTCGAGTAATTTTTTCGTCTTGGTAAAGTACTACACGTGCAGCAGATCGTTACATTCCAACAATTTATCATAGTGCAGCGTTGCGATTTGTCAACGCGCTCGCGTATATAATATTAGAATTGCGTGTGAGGCGCAGCTTGCGAGGCCAATATAATTACGCGCGATATGTTGTGGTGCAGGCAGCGCGACACACTTGCAATTAATACGAGAGACGAGCTGTGCCACACAGACGACGGGCTGCATTCGCGATACATGTTGGCCGTCGTTATCATCGGCAGCAGCAGTCGTAAAAATAATTACACGTACAGATCGAAGGCATGCTCGCCTCGCTCTATAGAGTAGAGAGTATGTACATACAACGCGTTATTCGGATCGTAAAAGCCCGACGCAGTCGCCCGGCACGCGTCTATCTCTATATACAGTTGCATTGAGGGAGAGAGAGAGAGAGAGAGAGAGAGTAGGGTGAGCAAGAGTACACGCACTACAACATCTGCAAGCCCCAAGGGACGTTGTAACGGCATGGCCCTTCGGATTTCGTCGAGGTTACCGCCTGCGCAGGCTGCACGCGTGCTATATTATGCGCCAGACGCCACGCGGCTTCCACCTACATGTAGCTATCTTACTATATAATATATACGAATGGCAGCAACGTTTATCCGGAGATTAGTCGAGCCGCTCGCGCAGACTATGGACGCGACGCATACACAGTACACACATATTGCGCAAATGTATGCGAGAAAAGCGCGTCTCTGCGACTCGATGCGTCTGCCGAGGGGTCGACAATTACATCGCGACGCGGTCTTCTACATATATACAATATATTGTATGCTTTTTGCTCTTGCTAACAGCTACTGCTGCAGCACACGGTAAAGTGCACGCGTTCACGCCTCGATTAATTGATACGCGTTCTTACGAGTATCTGCTGTGTTTCAGCTTAGCAGCTGTTCGGCCAACTTGACCACGACGATAACCATTGATTTTTCAGCTCCAAAAACAGCCTCGGTCTCTCTAATAACAGTCATTGTAGTCTTTATTTATTTCAAGTTCTTATGTTTCGTAGGTGTATTTTTTATTTTAGTTTTAATTTAAAATTGCATCATTTAAATAATTGACTTTCATTTTTTATTATGTCGTGGGTATTCAAGGTATCATACAACATTCAGGGCTTCGTAATCAAACTAACAAAAGCACAATAGATGTCAATCAAGAAAGTTGTCAATGAGGTCTTCAAAACATCGCTCGTTTTTTGTCACCCAATTAAAGAGATACAGAAACCAGGCTAAACTTTTTTTAGATCCCCACTGATCATTATTGTAAAAAGCTACGTTAATGCCTAAAGATTGATCAGTAACTGGTCTTTTGTTTCATTCATTACCATTTATTAATAAATATAAATGGTATTAAAAATGAAATGTATATTATCGTTTTCGAAACTATCAGGACAAACGATATTATTAATCACTCTAGGATACGTGTCATTTCGCACTTATCTCTACAAATAGTTTTTCACTATAATCGTACGTGGTGTTTATCTTTATGAGCTTTTTCCCTCGCCATCAAAAAACTCGAAAATTTCTAATTTTTTTTTACATGAAAGCAAAATCTACGTCGCAAACAACTCCACCAAATATTACAGCTGGCACAAAGAGAGTTTTCTTCAAACAAAATTGATCAGGAAGTGATAATCAACGAAGGGTTTACCCCTTAACGAAGATGAAAATGTTCAAGCATTCACTCTTTTCGCATGTTATATTTGAAATGCATTTAACATACACTTTTGGAATGGAAAAAAAATCCAGCACTTCGTGGAACTTACTTTGGAAATATTTCACGCGCTCGATTATTTATTCTTCTTTTTTCTACCTATATTCAGATACATTTTTATGCATGCTATATAGTATACGTACAGTAGAGCCGTCGTATATGCGTCACCCCATCTCGGTTTTCTTTCTCTCTCTATCTTTTTCCCTCGTCTCTAAACTTGGCGTGATCGATAGACGCGGCGGCACAACGACGTTTACACTCTGCATCTATATACATGAATACACTCGAGCGATCGAGAGGAAGCTCAGCAGCAGCAGCAATAGCTGAGAGAAAGAGAGAGAGAGAGAGATAGAACGCACACGGCAAGTTCGGAACCAACATCCTGCCGGCAGCGCGTGGCACGCTTCGCGTCAACAAGAACGAGAAAGAGAGAGAAAGAGAGTAGACAAGCTCCAGCGCCAGACGAGCGAACCTACTACACTTGTCACCCCTTTCCACTTTCCGATATGCCGAGCGATCTATATATAAACACCGCTTCTTTTCGTCTTTTTTACTGTGTACCTATACAGGATAGAACATTTACACATGTATATATATTTGAGTGTGTATATATATGGGTCAAAATAATACTTTTTTAAATATTTGTCCGCACGTATGTCACCGATCTTGACGCGCTTTTGGTATGTTATAGTACATAATAAAAAAGTGCCAAAACCAAAATTTTGGACCCCCTCCCCTCTCCTACCCCCCACTTCCGGTATGAACGTCCATTTTCTATCTATATTTTTTCTGAAGGCCTGAAGCAATTAAAAAATCTGAAAAAATTCACAAGAATACTTTCCAACAATTCAAACAACCTTGAATTTTTTCGGATTTTTTGAGTGCTTCAGGCCTTCAGAAAAAATCATTGAAAATTTTGAAAATTCATATACGGCGTTAGGATGCAATAACCTTTCCGAAAATTTTTTCACTTTTTTATTTCATTGAAAAAAGTAACCTCAAATTTTTTCAAATTTTTTCAGAGATGTGAACGCACCTTTTCAAGCCAAAAACCCCTTTTTTGACGAAAATAATTTTTTTAGGGCGATACGGAGCCTTGAAAAAT
>CACVKI010140831.1:0-23322 GCA_902732785.1 Trichogramma evanescens | reverse complement strand
GTGTTGATAAACAACATTTCATGTCAAATATCCGAGTGCCGCACGGCGCGGAATTATTTAGTCGAATCACTAAATTTGTAACTCTCTGTAAAAGTACCGGAATGCACCTAGAAAAAAAAAGTAACTCATCATTTTGATGAGAAATTGCCTCAGCTTTCCGATGGTGAACTCAGATTTTCCGAAATTTTCCACGTTACGCGGGAAAATCGAGTTTAAGGTTTTTCCGTCGATTTTCCCGGGTAACGCGGAAAATTTCGGAAAATCTGAGTTAACGATCGGAAAGCTGAGGCAATTTCTCATCAAAATGATGAGTTACTTTTTTTTTCTAGGTGCATTCCGGTACTTTTACAGAGAGTTACAAGTTTAGTGATTCGACTAAATAATTCCGCGCCGTGCGGCACTCGGATATTTGACATGAAATGTTGTTTATCAACACGTGTTTATCAACTTTTCAATAGGATTAAAATTGCTAAATTAATTTTTAGGTATGTAATTTCAATTAAAAATGATAAATGTACAAAATTCATTGTGCAACATTTATTATTTTATACATTTATCGAATTTCCCATGTTATTTCGTCAAAATTGCCCTAATACGCTAGTACAGAATTTCGCCGCTACGCGGCGTGACGGTATCGTTCAGTCCTCAATAGGCATAAACACAGGTGTGTCCCCTTAATGTGAATTAATACCTCGGTATTTTATGCGCCACGTCAAAATTGATAATTAAATAGAGACGTGTGTTTGAACGCGTTAGCAAAGGCAGATGTTTGCGCGATGTTTCGACAATCATGTGATTGATATTTTTTTCTCCCTCTTTTCATGCTTACCAAGTTATATGGAAGAAAAAAATCGGCTTGGTTTCGTATTTTTACAGCTAAAATAAATCAAGTCAATGCATAAAGTACTCATTATTCGGCGCACTACACGAGGGTAAACGAATTAACGAGAAATAGTTATCGTAATAGGTACGCATGTAGAGTCTAAAACATAGAACAGTTACGTGAACGTTACCTCATTGGATGCCAATTAATTTGCCAAGTAACCGATGGAAACTATTATTAATTTTCCCAAATGGTATTCGCAAATCCATATTGTAACTGCCCTATTGAGCGCACGGTTGGATCGACGAATTGCCAATTATTAATAGCCCGTTTAGCTATTTGAATCACGTAAACAGTAAAGTCTGAAGAGTTTGTAACATACATTTGATATGGTCAGTTTTTGAAGTAAGACTTCTTTATGCGCGTTGGGTGTAGATGAATAAACTCGTGAAGACCGAGCAAGCGCGATCATCGAAAAAATATAGATTTCTCAAAATCAGAGTTTTTCGCACGCTGTGATTGGCCAACGTCCATGATTAATATTATTAATCTCATTGTTATACGTAAAACTTGAATAAAGTTTCACAAAATAATTCAAATCGAAGCAAAAGAACCATTCTAATATAAATTAATAAATTTAATGAAATCACATCTGGTGGTTTTATTTTTGTTTCTAATGCTTTAAAATTAAATCCATAGAATTTTATGGAAGTTTCACTTTTAATAGCTATTTTTACACAGCTGCTTATTGATTTTAAAAATGCAATTCTTATTATTACAAGATTTATCGTAATCAAAGATATCAGTTTTGATTATGAGCTCATTGATTCCCTAATAAAATAAGGTATTGTAAATTTGCAAGTGACAAAACATATTTTCGACTAGTATTTAAACGAAATATGTCAAAACTGTAAATATGAGGTTATGGCTTGGAAGGGAAAAATTGAAACTAAAACAAATTAAAAAGGAGCATAAATAAATGAATGCTTGATTAAACAGGTTTAACTGGATGTCGTATTGGAATGATTGGTGGGCACCACCACCGTAGTGGAAGCAATAAACAATTATTAATGCAAACAATATGCTAACAACTACTCCTCACTAAAGCATTTTTTCCATTTGACGCGTTTATTCAGATTGCTTCATAAATTATATCATCAATGAAAATGTCAGATCTCAAAGCCCAGAGTTGCAAGCATCGAAATTGCGAGAAACGGGACAATTATCAGTATAACATATTTCGAGTGAGCTTGTACGAGAAGCGAATCGTCTATCTAGAAACGCGTCAATAAACGTTGTACGCAAGGCAGAGGCATCATCGTCCAGCCTATGCACAGTGAGATCGGTGCATAGCGGTAACTCGAGAGCCACAAATCCCATGGACTTGCTGTAAGCACTTGCTCTTTGATTTCTCAAGCTCGTTTGATGTATAGTGTCCATGCCATTCTGCCTACCTGTCCATCTACCTTAAAAGAATAAACTTGACTGAATATATAGGCTTATTATTATATTCGATTTATATAACCACGATGAGTGTCGAACTTGTAATGACCGATCAAAAATACAATAAAGATGCTCCTGTTGTAGTAGATAGTAGGAGTGCTCAGTGAACAATAAAAAGCTGCAGTACATAAGTTTTATTATATACATTCGTCGAGCCGTCCTCATGGATATTCTCGGTTTTGTTTTCCTGGCATGCTACTTCTTGATGAAGATAAATGACTGAGCGATGACGGCTGCTGATGATAACGTCGGTTTTGGATTGATAATGAAGCTTGATGGCGAAGACGGATCGCAAGCTCGCTTTTGGCTTCAACCACAGAGTGAATTTTACCGCTCACGCGCTGCTGCAACTATTCGTTCTCTTACTCGCTTGCTTGCTTGCACACATTTCCTAAACACCCTCTGTTAATTACTCATTGGTTGTCGTGCACGTGCGCCCGCGGATTTCGCACGTGAATTAATAGCGATGCCATGAGATGGGATGGCGGGAGTGTAGCGGAGAAACAGCGACCTGGCCGTGTGTATAGCTTCGACTACGGATCAGAGCCGCAGTCGAAGAGCTGCGCCCAAGCTCCCACTGGCACGCTCGCCTAATCCAATGAATCAGGACTTCTCGCTGCACACTCGGGCTGTCGCGCGAGTTAGGGAAACAAAATGTGTAGCCAAGATTAAGTGTACACGCTGCATTGAACTTTGAAACTCCGCGGGTGTGTGTCTATGCTCAAAGATGTACCGCGTCTATGTGTGAGCAAGAGAGGTGTGAAACGCTCAGGGGGTCGATTTCTACTCGACGTTTTGAGGCTCATATTCCTCGGTCCTGGCACGGAAAGTTTGACCGCTACATCTCCACCGTCTATCTATCTACGTGAGCGAGCATGAGTGACTCCTACTGACCTGCTTCCTTTGCAATATCTAGCATGTGTTATAGTCATAAGCGTACAATATACGTGCAGCTGGCCTGGGTTATCATAGTTTCCGGTGTTACTCGACATTTTCGTTCAATCAAAATGCATCCATGACGCTCGCTGCGGAAAGCCGCACAAATACATGTACACATATATGCACATACATAGCAGGAACTAATTAATTAAATGCACGCACACACGCTCACGCGCAGACTTCATTCAATTAAACTTGAGATACGTATTTGACTCAAAGAGATTAATTTTGCTAATGGCTCGTGTAATTCATGCTGGCTAACATTATCTACATTTGACAATTGTTTCAGTCGTTGATATAAAAACTTATCATTAATCATTTAGCTCTCGAGATTTACGAGTATAAATATCGTTTAAAGTTTGCTACAACCAACTTGCAGACTCTCATCTCAATATCGCTACTGGTCGCACTCATTTTTTCATTCTTATCTATTATTGCCTTGATCGACCTTACATGACCTTCTATATAAAACGTCAAAATTACGCAACTATGTGCAATCAGATAGCATTGCGGTGACATAACGGCCTAAAGGACAGCAAAATTATGCGAAACTTGCCTTGTTCAGGGACGCCTCAAATGCGCGGCATTATCCAGCACCTGTTGTGCTACTTGGCTAGTGAGAGACACAATTACGATTATATATATATATCTATGCATAGCCAAGTTAAGATGAGCTTGTACCGCGCCCTGTCTTGAGTATGTCGAGTACGCGATGCAATGTTATCGCGCCTCGCCCGATCTTACACGTCAATCTGGTGTGGAGATCGCTATATGTACCTGGTACACGATCTACTACTTCTCGTGTTATGCGACGCGAAAATGTCGATTATGTAACTGAAATATGCGATATAGAGTATTTTTGACTCTAATTAGTATTTGAATTAAAAACGTGAAGTTAGATATATAAGATAAAAAATAATTAAATGAGAAAATTCATTACTCCATTTATGTTTTTAAGCTTTTTTTTTAATTAGTGTTGTGAAAATATGTTCAAAATGCTGACTAAATTGACGGAAACATCCCTTAGAGTAAATATAAAAAATTTCAAATATTCCAGGAATTTATTAAAGTTAGAATTATGTATAATTTAAACAAGGTTTCGAAATTCAATTATGCCTTTTGGAATAATTTTGCTCTTTAGAAATTCCATGCATATTATGAGGCAAACTTTATGATTATTATTTCAACGATATATAGTAAATTTTTTGCCTGTGTCCGTTAGCTGTACCTATTAAAGTCTCATCGTTGCTGTTAACCCTGCATAATCAAGAGGAATTATTATTGCTTTCAGTGGCAAGTTGAAAATAGTATCATTAAGTGGTTCCGTTTCTTTAATCAATGTACACATTATATCAGATTGCTTAATCGATGTCTTAATGATCGCGTAATTCGCGTCCCTTTCTCCTTTCTCCGATATAAGGAAGCTATTATAATTACATTTTCGAAGAGTTCGAAGATAAGAGGAAAGAATAACCCATTCGGAAATAAATTTTGAAACCACGTACGAGAGATAGTTGTGTTCAATTTTAAACCACATAAAAAGCTTATATTTTTCAATACAATGCGCAATGATACATTTAAACAGATGTTGCGCAAAAGTTTCTGAGTTTATTTTGCTCTTGTAAAACTACTGTATTATTGAATCGACAAATGCACCGAAATATAATAGAATATTTTGAATAAAATTTAACATAAGCAGTTTTTTCATTTATAGCACCAATTACATGTTATGTAAAATCATACAAATTACGTGTCGAAAACTTCGAAATAACTTCTCAAGTGTTAAAAAATAAGACGTGCCATCAATTGTTTGCTCAGATATAGTTATTTGTATAAATTTGGAGCGATTTATTGTGCCTTATATGATTATATGATTAGTATATTATTTGAATAGTATTCTTATTTTGATAATGTATCATATTCATACCATACCGATTACAGTATTTGATTTTCATATATTTTGTATAAGTAAAAAATTTAATTTATAATTATTACTTCATCTTGTACTTAAGTTTTATCATTTTAATCAGAGAGATAAAATGATAAAATGATAAAATGATATAATTTTAACAAACACATTTGATTACTACTTACATAAATTATATCAGTTTATTTGATGATTATCAAAGCTTAAATGAGCAATAAAAAAATATATCAATAGGAATTGAGTAAATTTATGAAAGCTAAAAAGTACGCATGGCTTTTTGTGTAATCAACATTACAAAATTAAACAGTTTACATTTCAGATTTACCTCAATTAAAATAAATTCGAGTTGAGCTATTGTTCAACAGTATAAGTATTATATGAACGTACGACATTGGAATTTTTTCAGTAGCAAAAGCATTTTATTACTAAATAAACTAATTCAAACACGTAAATGTATACTCCCTAGAGCTTGCCATTATTTTAATTTAACTTATAAATGCTCGTAATCTTGAATGTATCTTCAAGAGTCACCTCATAACAAGTGAAACATAAAAAGTTCGATTTATTTTTCATGTTCTAGGTAAAAAGAGCAGCTCATAAGAAACTATCAGCTTTCCTCATTCTTCTTTGCTTTCTCACCCTTCCATAAACTAGTATATTTACGACTTTATACAGCCAAAGTCGGCGCTGCAAGCACAAGTAGATATATACATGCGACGGCACACACAAGGCATTAAAGAGTTGTGGGCACTTCAACGGGTAATATCGTTGCTATGGACTAATTAAATTGAACTTTGCACACGCGCCCGACCTCCCGATGCTTTTGAACGCAAACGCTTACAAGCGCTCGCAGAAGAGAGAGAGAGAGAGAGAGAGAGAGAGAGAGTGGGAGTAAGAGTGAGGGCTGCAGCGCAGTGCCAGTAGTGAAACTCAGTAAATTCGTTTGTGGCACGTGACTTTAATTAAATCACTTATAGTGTTAGTATCGAATTATTTGCAAATCAAAACGCACACGCAAATGCGAATAATGTTAAAATAATCTTGTGAAAAAAATAATAATATTTACACAATATTTAACTCAAATTAAGAGTGGGCAGAACGCGAATTGAACATTTTTGATGAACATTTCTTTATATTTAAAATTAAAAATATTTATGAGTATACAAAAATTGTAGGTGCATTAACCTAAATACTTTTCTTTTCTTACAGGTATGCCATGTATTATGCCGTATATCCAGTGAAAACGTACGTAAATGAAACATCACTGTATATTCCCAATACCATTTGCAAATATAACGTCAATGTTCAATATTGAACTATTGACTTGACGAGAGTAAGTCTGACGCGGAGAAGCTTTTGATGTTACACGGTATCCTTTTTTTTTAAGGCTTTTGAAAAAACGAAAAGTAGACGCGCTCCTGCATGCAATGGGTGAATGTCATTCAATCATATATTCGTATTGCAATATTTTAAAAGTTAACGAACTACCATTTGAAATTGCGAAACTTCTTCATCAGTATTAAAAAGATAAATAGAATGTTGGTATTAGTTTGGTGGTAACCGAACGATATGTGCAGCACTGACATTTCTGATATAAATATATTCGTCATGACTACAATATTGATCGACTTTTCTTAAAAGTAAATTTAATCCATTATTAGTTCCGGATCTTCAAGATCTTTATCGATTTCCATTGGGGACAATTCTACGGCATCTGTCACAGGTTTAATAGGAACTAATTCCATTTTCTCGAAATTTTCTGGAAGCCCTTCAATACATTGACTCTTTGCCACTGGCCGGAAGTAAAGATTTTTTATCATTTTTGCCCGCCAATTTTGAATCGGCGTGAGGCAATTGTAAAACATTTGATCGCAGAAACAATGAGATCTAGTAGAAGAAATAAAATATTATGCACCTGATTTTTTTTTTAAATTTTCAACTCTTGCAAAAAAAACTTACATAGTTGAACGATAATCATTTCGAAGACCATACCGATTATCGTGCGGTACAATTTTTATCGGGCAAAAATCGTGAGCTCGGCAACATCTACAAAAAAAAACTAGTTAAATAACTCATTAGCTAATTTTTTGAAGTTAAATGAATTTCTTATTCATACTTATCAACAACAGCATCAGCTCCCAACTCGTGATAACCCGAAGCTGAAGATCCGGGTCCACACCATTTTGTCCCTGTGCAGAGATTTCAGTAAAGAAAATTGATTGATTTATTATAAGGTTCTATTTCAAATGTGAGTGTAAATGATTGTTAACCTGGGAAAATGAGTTGCATCTTCATAGCTACTTTTCTGATATCAATGTCGTCAGAGTTTGAAAATTTCTTATACTCAGTAGCTTCGTTCAGAGTATCACATTCTTGCATAAGTGAAACTATTTTGGCCATTGTTATTTCCGAAGTAGGTACACCAAATGTTTTGAAAATGTTCAACATCGACTGTTCGTCCGATTTTTCACTAAAGTCAATTTGATACGAATTAATCATGCCATATGAGAAAAAATTGCATTAATTATTTTTTAATACTTACTACACTTCCATGACTGCGCAGCCAGTAAGGGTGCGATTCGGTGCATAATTTTGCACGACGATGGCCTGCTGGTAATGAAACACCCGGTCATCTTTTTTTGCTCTCGCGAAGGATACCACAGAGTCGAACGCACTGCACCCGATGAAAATGAAAACACAAAAAGCGTAAAAGTTCATCGCGATAATAACGATTAGCATAAACTAGCACGATATAGATTAGTAAACGCGCAGTGCTTAGTCGGATCAGTATGCGCTCTCCAGAACTATTTAATATTCCGTAGGCACTGAGCGCTATTTCGTGACTCTTCTCTCTCGAGCGGTCTGTTATTCATGTCTCTTCGATTAGATATAAATTATATGACGTTAAGTCATAGCCGTTCGCTGAACGCTTGAAAACGTTATCAACTTTTTTTGCGATAATTCGAGCTACGATACGGAGACAGCGAGACGTGACGATTCCTCTCCTTTCAGACGATCATTTTTCGGAATCCAATTCTTTGTAATCTCATAGGTTCATTCCACACGAGCACGACTCACAAACAGACCCATACGTATGAGAGATACAAGTGCGCACATGCAAGCTGGCGTGTACGGCGTTTGTTTGCAAATTGCATTGTCGACGTATAAATAGCTGTGCAGCTCGTGTGTGCACTAGGCGATATACGCTTTATGAGGGAGAGAGAGAGAGAGAGAGAGAGAGAGAGACACGTCTGTCATAGGCAATAACCCAAGGTAACGGATGGCGCACGAGCTATACGGCGGCACGTCCTCAACGCTCGTCTGCAAGACAATTCGAGCGCCAATGCTACACCTCGGAGCGTTGCCGAGAAAATACGTGCGTACATACCGTATACGTATATGGATGGGTAAACGGAATCGTAAATTTTATTTCACAGCTCCGCTCTCGAGCGATACATATCGATCTTGTGTATAAGTCGCGAGGGAGGCCAGAGCCGCTACCTAACCAAGGAAATTGAGACGTGGTCGTGATGAGAGTGACAGATCAGCGATGCGACGATCGTTGGGCTCGCGCGGATAGACGCTTGGCTTTTCGCATCACTCGCTGCTATGGCAAATCCGTGGAGCTGCTGATGAACAAAAGTACCGCCCTTACGCTCGATTAAATATTTTAGAAGCTCGAAGCATAACGCCTCGAATTAATCCAGCATAAGCGCGACTGACTAATACTTTCAATAAATAACCCCGTTGTCGTTTGTTCTGTCAGTTACACGATTATGAGGATCGTTAAACCGATGTGCGATGTACGCCACTGCCTATAATATATATCAATGCGCTGCGAAATCCGATACAAGCATTTCCCCTCTCTCGCAGCCGAGCTCCGTCCGTATGATTTGGTGCAGTATACGTATATACAGCAGCTAGACACAATACGCAGACGAGAGACGGCAATGCATCTTGGCTGGGAAATCGTGTATTCGACGTGTGCCGCCGGAGCCCTAAAAGAATAAGGAGCCCGGCTGTGATTTATGTCGTTTGCGGTGGAAAAGTCGGCCGATACTTTTCAACGACGAGAACGACGTGGCGCGTTTTCAGAGGGAAAAAGCCATCGACGACATGGCTAAACTCGCGCAAGCAAAGTGCTTACCTGAATCGACAATTCGCAGCCGGATACGGAGACTCGAAAAAAGTTTTGCGTTATATCGACTTGTTTGCCTCGTAATACAGATGTAGCTCTATTTCGAGATTCGCAACAAGAACTACGAACGAGAAAGTATTTCTATGAGCGATCGGCGATTGCTTCGAGACATTCTCGCGAGCCCTGACATTGTCTTCAAAATGTATGTATGTATAGTAGTGCATAAACAGCCAAGAAAGTAAGACAATGCATCAAGCTGCGCGGCTTTATGGAAACTATATTCTCGAGGCTCGGGGATGAATCATCATCAGCAGCAGCAGCAGCAAATGCACCTGTACACCAAAGTACATAACCATCGAGCTTGAGTACAGAGCTGCTACAAAATTGACTTCTTGCGAGGCTCTCTGCCTCTCCCTCTCACGTCTTGAAGCCGCTAAACTGCTGAGATTGTAATTATGTCCTCTAGTCCAGGCGACGAGTTGCTATTACTCGTATTGCTGCTAGCACCGCTGCTACTGCGGCTGTTCACGTTGCTCCATTGTTCCCTGCACGAAGCCAACGATTACGCTTGTTCCGGCCTCGGATCGTCAAGCCGAAAACCGTTTCATCCATTACTCCTGATTTAGATAGACTCCAAAAGCGCCATGCACGTGTACATAGGATATCTGTATATAGTCTCCTTTTTGGCCGCTATACATTCTGCTGAGCGTCCGGGCGCGCAGCTGATCCTGCTCTCAATGTGGTCGAGCTCGGCAGATCGCGCGAGGCTTTGTTTGCCACGAGCAGCCGTTGACTCTCGGCAACGATAGTAATTATCTCTTTTTACCGAACGAGCCACATGTTGTGATATTGCTCGATGAAAATCAACTTGTATGCGTGCATTGTCGGCAGGATAAAAAGACATTAGCAGTCCTGTGTTACAATCAATAACGCAAGCCCGCGAGGACAAAGCGCTGCGATCCCGTCGCCTTGTAATTATATGATCGGCAAATCGATTTCCATTTTCCAATACCACTTAAATACGTATATATTACATACGTAGATGGCCGCTCGAAATGAATGATCAAATGGTGCCAGCCGCGTAGATGTATATATGTTCGGCGAGTAATCTTATTCCCATACATAAAACGAGGGGCAGGTCAGGGCGCGCTCGCATCCGCAGCTCGAGCATAAAAACAATAAGAAGGAATACACTGCTTTGGATTAAAAAGCGATTATCGCTCGACCGTGTGATGAATCGACAAATAAATGGGATAAGCCCGCGCAGGCTGGGATGCGCGATGATTGTTCCACGCGTGTAAAATGACGAATAGGCAAAAGTTGAGCAGCTATAATGGCAGTGGCCCGCACGCGTCGATGGAACGGCATATAATAAAAATCCCGTTAGGACTGCCTCGCACGCCTCGAGTGCAGCGAATAAAATACGATTATACCGTAAGGAGCCATATGATCATGGATACAACGCCGGAGCTTCGAGTTCGATACCCCGTTCCATACATATTATATGCGAGTTTGAAGCTAGAGCCTAGCCCACTTTGCAGATCTTGCAATCGTGTTAGCGTGACCATACCCGTGTACGTGGTTATATATATTCGGCACTTTGGACATAAGCGACGAGTCTATAATATACGTTAGACCCTTGCACAAGCGCAATCATAGCTACATAATGCTTCGATGACACAGGAAATATGAGCCTTTAATAACGAAAGTCTCTGAGGAATACCGCCTAGAATGCAGCACGAACTCCTACTGATGCTACTGCTGCTGCTGCTATAATAATAAATGGAACTTTTCGGGCATTGGAGTTTTAATTGAATTTTGAAGAGTTTCATTTAAAAAGAGCGCCGGCAGTGACTGAGGGAGAAATGCATCGACCACTTGATGCACCCCTTCTTTCTCTCTCTCTCTTTCTCTTTCTCTTTATGTTATCCGTAGCCACTGCGTTGTGGCACTCCATTTCTTTCTTTTTTTTTCTGCTTCACTTGCATAGTCTATACGTGAAGCTCGTATCTTCTTTTTTCATGCTATATTGGCTAGCTCGTGTTTTCGGACGACCGATAGTTTGCGTTCATTGCAATTTAACTCAAGTGCCGGTCGTTCTTCCCTTCACCTCGCTCTACGCTAGTGATTCAGCTGATCAGTTCTTCGGGGCTTACTACTATTATACTACTGTTACTCGCGCAGCTACTTGAATCTAAAAATTAAAGCCTGGATCTGTTTTATTTTTTTGGATCCGGGGCTAATCACTTCGAATGTTCACCGATGTTTCCGACTCTTTCCTATCATTATCCAACAAACTAATCAGCTTTGCTTTTTTTCATTCGATTCCACACTTTTTATTTCATTACGTGGCGACAATTAAAGAAATGAGCTATGTTGTTCGCCTTTGTAAGCGTTTCTTCCTCTCTTAGCAGCCTTTTATTCACGATCGTATTTTAAATAATATGTTCTTTTTGCGACAGCCTTTCTTCATCGTTTTTTCTTTCTTATCAAGACAATGGAAATAAATGAGCAATCACAAAAAAGAATTGATTCGATTGTTCGCAATTATCCTCTGGAAAATTTTCCTACCAACGAGTAGCCCTCTTATCACACTACTATTTTTCAAATGTTATTTCTTTTATTGCCGTTGCTACATTACATATGCAATTCAAAACAAATCAAATTCATTTTGGTTTGCTGCATGGTAATTGAATTTATGTGTAACTCTAATTTTACGCGAGAATTTGTAGAAATAATTTTCTTCAAAACCAATTACGAGTTTTCGACAGCGCGTGGATTCATTAGGTTCTAGAATTAAAAATAGAATAAAATTTTAAACATTGGATATAATAATAAAATAAATGAAGTATTGAAATACCGAGCTTGCCGTTAGCTCGTCTCAGCCGGAGGCAGGCATTGTTCAATATTAAATAAATGGAATTTTGATTCACGTTGTAATCTTATTGATATTTATACAAGCTCGTTTATTTTATCAGGCTGTGGAATCCTGATTAAAAAAAGAAGGAAAAAGAGGCGGAATGATTCATCATTGTTCACGGCTGCGCGTCGACAGTAGCTCGTACAATTCGAGATATAACACAAAAGCGAAAAGCACTCGAGAGTCAGAATAGCCTCCCAATCTTCGTTCTCTCGACAAGAGCGAGAGAGAGAGAGAAGGGAGAGGGAGGTCGGTGAAATGGCTTCAGCACCAGTCACATCGCACCCCTGCGTTATACACTGCGCGCCACCTATATATTTGCGCTACATAGGTATATACGTAGACTCCATCTCACATCTTCATCTTCTCTCTGTCTGAAAATTACTTGCATGCCAGCACCTCCACCGCGGTTATCTCGTCTAACAAGGCTCGCCGCTGACGCCGACGCCTGCAGCAGCGCAGCTCGCGTCTCATATATATATACGTCATGTGTATATAACCCTTTCAGCTTCTTTGCGAGTTAGCCAACGGTGTATATTACTGCTCGAGCTCACCTATAGGTGATACAGACTTTCGTATACATGTTCACTCGGCAACTACTTCGCGATATCGTTCTCGTGCGGAGAAAAGGCAAAACGACAAAAGAGCGGAAAGCCAACGTCGGGGAGGTTTACGAGCATCCGCTAACGTAGAGCCGCCTCGTAAAATTCGCCCTCGCTGCTCTCACTCCCTCTCCGTTGGAGCCTGCATTATGGCTCATTGCTCGCGCGTTTCGGGCCGTACAGACCAAATTCGTCCATATCTAGACGTACAATAGCAGCTCAGCTAGTAGACTGCTGTTGCTCTACTACTGTGAAAACTGGTAGAGAGCTTGCATGAGAGATTACGCGCGCTAATTAGTTTATCCGTGCACGATTCGCTTAAATGCGCGAGCATTAATCATGGCTCGAGCTATAGGCCAATTAGCCTTTTTGGCCTTGTGTGCTACTGCTGCTGCTGCGTGAGACACCGAATGCATGCCCACATAGATGCAGTGCAGCATTAACACGCGACGAGGAAGAAAAAGGCCGAACGTGCGCGCGATCGATGAGCGTCGAGACACCACCACTGGCCAACAGATCGCACGTATCTCCCTATATTATAAAGCTGCAAGTGCTTGTCGTTGCTGATTCTTTTCAATTGAAAAGGATCAAGTACTAAGCCTGACTTGATGCTTGCATTAGCACTGCCAGCTGCAAGAACTCATTATTGATACAAAAATTATAAATTTAACAGTTGAAGTGGCATTCTACATAAAGAATACTTCTCAGTTTTTGAAGAGAATTCATTTTAGATATCAAGGATTTCGATTTGAGTTTCTTCATGAAAAGGAGAAAACAACAATTTTGTTCATTTTTAAAAAAATGCGTCTAATCACGCATCAACAATAAGCTATTCTGATAATTGAGTTCGTCAATTGACTGAATTGGATCAAAATTTATATACAATCAGTAAAATGTGTTAAAAAAAATGCGAATGTTGTTATTTTTGTTGGATCATAAATAAATGAAAGGGGGGCTTGGTGCGCAAAGCACGCAGGATTGCATATCCTCCCTAATAATATCGCATTGCTAAGCGTAGCACGTCGAGCAATTGCAGCAGTGCCGGCAGTTACAGCTTGATCGCGACACATACGTAGGATTAATTAAGTGCGGAGCTTCGTTTATGGATAACCAATATGACGCAGCCCTCTCTCGATAGTGCTTGCAGCCAGCCTGGCTCGTTGCATCTCGCTAAATTATTTTGAGCGCGTTCGGCTAATTTAGAGATTCGTCGACTGCGCCTCTGCATAGCGTGGCTCGCTGTAAGCATAATAGCGAATCTACCGACACACATGGATGCGTGTTCTTTTGTCAGGGTGTACGCGGACGAGCAGCAAATTATTCGCTGTGCCGTACGTACGAGCGTTGCAGCGCAACCACGAGTTTGTATGTGGCCCACTGTGTATACAAGCTCGTCGATAATAATTTAACAACAAGCTATAACCACTTGTATCGTAAAAAGCTCCTGTGGCTCGGCTCAAGTAGCTTCACTGTGCAAAGATAATTTTTAAGAAAGCTTTTTTCATTGTCTCCTGAAATGCCTAAGAACATTAATGTTTATCTTTGTTTATATTTCTGAGACTTTTTGCCTTTATATCAGACTCAATATAACCCTGGCTTGCCGAAATATGCCCCTCGCTTTTGGTACCTCAGATCATAAAATTAATTGAACCGTTGGAATTGATCTGTGAATAGTCGATATCGTAATCAAAATAATATCCCTATGATATGCGAGGATTAGAGTAAAGCATAGCGTCGAAAGCACAAAGTGGAAATATTGTTACAACTATGCTTTGTCTCTGTTCAAGCAGAATAAAGCTCAAATGTTTGAACCCCTGCAGGATCGGAGCAGCAGCAACAGACAAAGTATCGCAAATGGAGACGATCGATCAATTATCAATTATTGCAGTATCGCGAAGAGAGATCCGTGCTCATATATATTCATTTGAGGTATTCCGGCTGAACTTGCGAGGCCGAGTGGTAATTCGATATTCGAGGATATACGTGCGCTACATGCAACGGTGACGATTAAGCTTGCAAGCATAGTATGCGTGCACACATTTCTAAAGAGTCTAATAGCAACTCACGGAAGGCAGCTGCATTGCACGATCGTTAAATCTTTCCGGCTTTTTTAATGCGCTTCACTCGCAGTACATACCCACCCAGTCAAAAGGGGAATTTTTCCCCTAATGGTTGAGTTTCTGAAGAGAATCTTTTGGATTGGGTCGCGCGAGCCCACGTGGTCGGGAGGTCTTCATACCATACGAGCGCGCAGGGGAGTACCCACGCACGGTAAAAATTCGACTGAAGTTGTGCGGAAGGAGATAATGAGAAAATGTGAAGTATTGCAAAATGAGTCGCAAAAGTAAATTTTTTTTTGTGTACTTGCGGTGTAGCTACCATTTTTTATTTGCTCGTTGTTACACAAGAGCGTCAAGCCTGACACAATGTTCTGTCAGCTTAATCGGTAATTTTTTTTGCAAGGTGCTATGATTTCCCCAACTTGTTGTACAATGAATTGTGGAGGGAACGATTTCGAGCGACTCTGCGAGGTTTTGCAGAGTGGCGTCGACATCCTCTTATTTTATAAAGTTTTGCAACTCTAAGTGTAGTCCTGAAAAGGACGAGTTTGGGATGCAGGATGTCAATTTATGTAGGATGGCTGGCTGTGACTGGCTGTGACCGTCTGCAACGGAGGAGTAGTCCTCAGCAAGGTCAGTCTTCTCCCAAGTCCGAATGGCCGATGGCGTCGTTGTTGGCTCGGCTGTCACTTGACCCTCGAGAGTTGAGCGATAAAAATCCGATCAGTTTTCTGTTCCAACATGTAAAGTTGAACAGTCAAAAGTCGTTCCACTATTCTGTTCTCACTTGTAACAATTCGAACAGGCAAAGGCTAATTGATTTAGGACGAGAGGCACTTATACTAGCACTCTGAACTCGACCTTTTCTCTTGCAGGCACGACTTTTCAGTGGCGCCGCGCCACCTGGCGGCTGAGTCGGAAGTTTGAAAAGTCAAAAAGTCGGGAAAGGTGATGAAAGAATTAGGCGAGTATTTGTAATTTGACCAAGTTCACTATTGAAAAGTTGCCCTAGGTCAAAACTCTCGAGTGCTCGTCGATGCGAACGCGAGGACGAGAGTCGATGTGCTCTGGCCGGCGGCCGAGAGACGACTTCACTTGCTTGGCCGGACGCCTCGCTTATATAGGAAGCAAGAGCGCGCTGATTGGCCGTCGGCGCAAGGTGGGAACGAGTGCAGCAGTGCACGTCGTTTGAGTGGGGACGCACGCAGTGGTCTCGTCTAGCGAGTGGGGATAACAAACTCCACACTTGAGTTCTTCGTAAGAAAAAAAAATTAATTATACCTCATTTACAATTTAATTATGTTTCAGTGATGTTGGGTGGTGAATAATCTCTGAAACTTGCAAACCTTTTAGAACTGAAAATTGTATTTAACTCAGATTTATAGTTTAATGTACTAAAATACTTATAATATTATATTTTTTTATCTATTTTCTTATTATGTAATGAGGCAATAGCATTCATCCGAGTGAAAACTACAGTTACATCGTTTTGAACACGATCAACTAACGCGACAAAAGCACGTCCTATAGCGAAATGCTCGAATAAGCAATGTAAATTATAAACTAGCACAATATCCAAGAGCGCAAAAAATGCTTGACAATAAAAACTCGAGTTGCACAATAAGTGGGTAAAGGGAAGGAGAAGAAAGAGGAAAAAGCTCTGATAATTACATGTGAGCAGCAAACCGTTAAATCGTATGATGAACCATAAAACAAGTCTCTTATTTTTCATTTTGCAATGTTCCCAGCGAGTCACACTCGCTCTTTCTCTTTCCATCTTTTTCTCTGTTGTTATTTTCTTGCTATTCTCTAATACATATACGCGACACGTGATTGTCTTATATAGTTTGAGACAGAAGCTGCGAAGAAAAATATTAAAAATAAAAAAACAATGTTTATAAAAGAAAATTTAAAGTACAAAAAAAAGAACAATAGCGCAGCTTGGTTGGAAATACCTAAAATCTCTATTAGTTTTCAAGATTAATCCGCTTGGCGCTTCCCCATTATAGCGTGTAATATCAGAATTTTCCGTTCGCGTAGTGATAAATATATAGAAGCGCGCAGACTTCACATTTTGTTTTTTATCATAGCAGCAGCACCACCTCAACAGCTTAGAAAATTAGCTCCTTTTTCGTTCTGCAAGATAGCGAGTGCAGCAGCAGCACCAGAGCATTTCAGCTCAAGTAGAGGCTTGATTAAAAGTTTATTATACGTCTAGTAGGATGTATTATGGCGCGAAAAGGTTTAACGTCGATATATTTTATTTTTATGAAGAAATATTGGACTCTTGGAGAGTAACGAAGCGCAACTCCGGGCCCCAAATGCAGTTGCACGAGAGAGAAAGAGAGAGGAATTAAAGTTTCATCGCGCGAGAAAGTTTAAAATTAAAAATGACGGAAAAGTTTTATCAATGCTTAAAAAGTTGTGTGTATACGTATTTTTTTACTCGCATCTAGAAAAATAAAAAATACACAAAAGATATTTCATAATGACGAGAGTAGATCTAAAAACTGGTATGCGTACGCGAGTGTGTGCAGTTGATAATTTCAAAGACAGACCGTAATACTTTAAGAATTATCTGAGTGCAAATACTTTTAAATGATCAAATTCAAAAACAGAGCAACGCGCAATCTGTCTATTTGATTTTTTGTATAAATATATATCGTTCCTTTTATTCGACCAACCTCCTCTTTCCTCTTGCTGCATATGCACGATTCTTTGTCAGTTAATGCCAAAATTCGAGTGAGAAAGAGAGAGAGAGAGAGAGAGAGAGAGAGAGAGAGAGAGAGAGAGAGAAGGTCTGAGATGCTTCCTAATTTTTGTAACTGCTTCGTCGCCTTTGTTCTACCGTCGTTGAATTTTTTAAGCTAATCAAACGTCATTGGTAGTACAAACGAAGTCGATTTTATTGAAATTCAGAGCTACTGTTTGCAAACCATTGGTTTTGATTTTCTCCGCTTTCTGTTTTGTTAAAAATGCTGTTCAATATTTTCTAGCAGAACATCATTGTAAAGCTTTCATCTGATACGATATTTTAATAGTCTACTGCAATATTATGACTTTCAGATGGATATTTTTTTTTCAAGGTCAAAAATGTATAAGTCAATATAAATAAAACAGGTTAATTCAAATGGTCAGTTGAATTTTTCTGGTCTGAATTTCTTGCTTGTTACATTACGTACGTAATGTACAGCAAGTTTGTGTTCTTTTTTCACTGGGTGTCGAGATATGCAACAGCGAATTGTTTGTAATGCGCCTTCGTACCACACGTTTACTCTGATTCAAGGGCTTGGTATAAAAGATGCCAAGTTTCTCTATATCTTAAACCGTATCATCGAGAGAGATAGAGAGGGAAAGAGAGCAAAGGAGAGAAGAAGAGAGTGAAGTACTGCACGCCACTACAAGATACACGCGCATTACTACTGTTTGCCTTGCATGTTTTTTCAGAAGCTGATCTCACCAGTGAATATATATGCACACGTGTGCCGTTGCCGAGGGGTCCCTGCAGGTATAACTAGTATGTTTGGTTGTAAGATAAGATTGATTACCACCAGCTTTGTTTTTTGCGCTTCAAGAGCAGCGGACTTTCGCTACGAAGAGAACAACGAAATTAACACGCTTTGAAAAAATCTGTGAGTTTTGTTCCAATTTTTTTGTTCGGTATAATCATATCTAGGCTCTCTTTGATGAGAGAATCGAGTTGGAGTGCAGTATAATTCAGGATAAATCAAATGTTTTATCCTGAATTGCGATGAATCTTGTGATGACGAACGATACAATGCAACAAGTCGTCTGTGCGTGATAGCTAGCGTGGCGGCAAACCATGATGCATAATGCATCATATTGCCGCGTGCACCAACGACACGCGGTCATTTTTGCAAATGTGCTCGGACGCGTCCTGTCGTTAAATACGCACGAATGAAGATAATCTCCCTGGCGCGCATTCAGCAATGTTTACGACTCGGAAGAGATGCGAATGGTATGAGCATAATACAGCTTTATTCGTCCGCTTCGTGCAGTCGCCTGTTAACTATCACGCGCTTCACTTTGCAGCACTGAAATTGTAACACTCGACTCGGTTACGTATTAGTTATATTTTCATGAATGCGTCGCCTTAGAGGTTCTTCGAATTGCTCCATTTCGAGCAGTTAACAAAAGAGCATAATTTTCATTTGATCTTTGAAAATAGTGTATAGGTTTTTACGCACGGTCAACTTTTTACTTAGTAGAAGAAAATTTTGAGAGGTAGAGACTAAATTATCAAGCATTTCTTTGAAAATACCATTGTAAAACTGCCACTCAACGGAGGCCAATGGCGTTTAAGCAGCCGTGACTATTAGACTCGACTTAATTCATAAATTGTCGCAAGCCTGGATCACTGGGTAAGCATGTAATTTTTCATAATAATCATACACTGCCTTGGTACCAATCAATCGCTCATTCGAGGTATCGTTTCACCTGTCAAAATTTTGACTCACTTTCGAAACACAATCAATTAAATCGAACAAAGCAAATTTATTGCATTAAAGTATGCTTTAAACAATTCCAAAGGATTCTTTCAAAGCACGAACAAGCATTGAAAAGCTTTTCATGGCATATTCTTGTGGCGAAGCGAAAGGGAGCTTTAGTCGATATCGAGTACAGCCGACGTGTCGATGATAAAGCGCCCAAGAGTCTAAGTATAGACGTTTCTGCGGGTTGAGCGCGTTTGCAAAGTCTCAATGCCCCGATTCAAAGTACTGGAAAGTGTCGTGCGCGCCTGGGGATCCCTCTTCTTCTTGCTCGCCCAATCCGGATGTGTGATTGATTGTATGGCTGGATGCGCACATAACGCTGCCGCCGCGTACCCTGCACAAACGCTATAGACGGAACATTGCAAAGCTCTCTGGATTTCATAGGAAAAGAGACGTATACACACGCTTCCTATATATAGACAGAGAAGAGTACTTTATTGCCCTCTTCAACCGGAAATCCGAAGTCTGCATTGCCTGGCAAACAGGCCAAACCGCTTTTGATCAGATAATGTCTTGGGCAGTTTTAATCTCGAATGCCGACGCCACGAGACAATAATCTCCAAAGAGCGAATGCTTCCACTTCTGAATTCATCCCCCTTGTTCTTTGATATTTTGTTCTCCTAAGGTGTAGTGATATGTACGATGCAAGCAATCGGTTAATTGAAAAATTCAATACTTGAGAAGAAATGATGATCTCCTATGATAATCCACAATTTTATTTATAGCGATTATGCGTATAGTTGATAGCGTATACCGAGGATCAATGATATTGCTTTCAAACCTATTTCTGGATACGAAATTCAGTAGAACTATATAAGTTCTACCCTTATATAACTATCAAGCTCTATTCATCATACGTTCGTCTTTTATGTTTATCATAATCGTTGTTAAGTTGCTTGAAAACCTATAGATTGAAAACTTTTAGATGCTCATATGCGCAAAATTCATTTAAATTACAAATTCTACGATTTTCGCAGCGATTTAAGTTAAAATAATTTAACGATAAATAGACGAATCTTAATACATTGTCTGTCAAACATGGAATTCCAAGTAACCTAAGTGTATAGAGAAAAGATGAAAGTAGGGAAGATCACCTATGCTGGCGACCTACCTGTTATGGCGTACGTCTTGTTTATAACAAAGGAGCTATCATATAAAAATAAAACACCAGTACTTCTTAAAGATGCAAAGTTAATTTTTCAAAAAAAAAAAGTTATATAAGAATGAAATAATGCAGCTGTTTTCTTGCAATATTTTGAATTTCAATATCAACGATTGAAGGAACTTAACTACTTGAAAATACTTAAAGTGACGTGCAGATTTAAAGTAAAACAGTTCTTCTTTTTCATTTTTTTTCATCACGCAGATATTTATTATTAATAAAGTTATTGTCAAACTGGTCAAGTTTCACGTTTTTACTAATGGTTTTACATGTAAACGCGCCTCAACCATTTTCTGCTTGAACATTGAGGTTATCAAAAGGTGAACGTGAACCATTTGTGGATCATCGAACAAAATTTTTTGATCTTTATTTACATTAAATTAATTGAATTGTTCATTAAAATTGATAGTGCGCAAAGAGGGAAAAATGTATTAGCAACCATTTTGTGCAATACAAGTACGATTTCAACTCATAGATTTTTAATCACGAACGAAAATTCCTTAAGTGCGCTAGCGTGGGCGGATCTCCCCAATTAATTGAGCAAGATTGCAGGGATTGTGGTTCATCTTTTCGTAGCGATATTTAAGTCAGTGTCAGATAGGTTTTGTATCGCGGGTGACGCACGATGAAAGCTATGATATTCTCGTGGCTCTCATCACTCACGGATTACGCATTTTCTCTGGTAAAAGCTTTGATTGCAGTATATTGCTCGATCCAAAGGAGGGTAGCATCTTCAATAACTCGTAAATCGTACGTATATGCCGTCTCTCTTTCACGTATCTTAAAAGCCAGTTTTTCTTGAATTAATGCGACAAGATTGTCTGGACGCGAATCTAATCACTATCAATGTAAGATAAACTAGAAAAACACTGCTAGCTTATTAACGGCATCTTGAGTGAAAGCAAGGTTCGGCACCAAGATGAATTACTTGTGTCTAAAATTATAATCGATACATCTTGAAATGTTTTACAAGCTAGTTTTTATATTGGTTCAATTACACATTTAAGTATATAACTATGTAATTGGTAAATAGAATTTATTCTTTTGAAATACTTTACATAGAAAATTTCGGTTGTTTTTGTATTACGAATGAACATTATATTAGATCTATAATATACTACAGGGAATAGTGGGTCACTATGACCATGGGTAGCTAAATTAACATTATTGCTTGCAAAAAAATGAAGCAAAAATACTAACAAAGCCTTTTAAACATCAATATAGTTTTCAATATCAAGTAATATTTAAAAAATGTGTCTATATTTCGAGTGCGACTCATTACTTTTTTGCAATACATGTGTAACATACTATAGCAATCGAGTCCTGACTTTGGTATCCATCGTGCCGTGCGCAAGGGCCTGGTTCGTTTTTTAATTACTATAATAAAAAATAAAGATACAAAACTTAAAAAAAAGTAAATTAAAGGGCAATAGTTAAGCTTTCACATGTATTAATTTATACGAATACTCTTCACATGTATTAATTTATACAAGTTTATATGAGTCCTATATTTTTAAATGGTTAATTTGTGTGCAAAATAATTTTTACATTTTTTTTTTTTACTAAAAATTTCGACTTTTTGAAAACTTATTTTGTTTTTACTCTTCCCTATACGTTACTAGATATATATTTGAGCTAGAAAATAAATTGGTACACCACGAGAGGATATATGTACTTATTCTATAGTGTATTTGAAATTCAAATACGACCTGTATTTAAAAAGAGGGCACGTTAGTTTTTGATATGGATCACAAATTTACGTAATCTAGATACAATCATTAATTGTTTTATTTTCAAATCAATACGGTTTATTTTTTTGTTTATGTACGAAAGAATCCAAATGATAATTATCCGATAGCATTGGTAAGCCACGACATTTGACAAGCTTTTTATATCGTTTCAAGCGACAAATTCTTTTTTATTTTAAAAGCTTCTTTTATAATAAGTTTGAGTGTTACAAAGATTAATTACCTATCAATCAGATGCATAATTAATAGATACATACGTGAAATTTGATTGGAATTTTTCTATTCATTCAAGGGAAGCAAATCATCTCATCACTCTCGGTACCTGAGAACATTGCATATGTACAACACTGTAGTTAAGTTTATGTATCGATGTTTGTAATCCAATCAGAGCATTGAGTGTACATATGAATATAAATTTACATCGATAAAATAATAAATTGAGTTCAATTATAGGCTTGGTTTTATCGCAGAAAATAAATTGATTCATGAACGTGGTACTCGTTCAACATGATCACAGTTTTCAAGGGCAATTTATACATCGATGACTGTCACGCTCGCCGCAACCAACGTGTGAAAAGAATAATAACGACTCTATAGTGTGACATAATAAGAATGTTCAATAATTCCTGAGAACTTAAATATAAGCTAAATCGCAATGATTTTGCTATCTAGTAGGTTTTTTGGGGTCCTGAATCGAATGGTGCAGTCAGATTTGACCAAAGTTGGATATTTCTTGGATAAAAAATTTTTTTTCAGACAAATAACGGTTGGATCTCATTTTCATTTATGCCATGTGAAAGAGCATATTTTTCTCTTCTCAAATAACTACCCATGAGATTCGAAAGATAACTTTTTTATTCAAAGATCGGGAATTGAAATTTGAAAAAAAAATTTGGATTTTCGCGAGTGCACGTGCACTCACAAGAGCAAATGACAGTCGCTTGCGTTTTTAAGGTTCGTGCCGAAAAATAGTGCGTAAAAAATTA